>MUZC01000625.1:795004-814579 GCA_002072015.1 Radix auricularia | reverse complement strand
CCCCCCCCCCCACCCAACTGGCGGAGTCCACTGTTAGTGGATTGAGATCACTTGATTAGCGAACTAATCGATGACACAATGTTGTGTGTGATTGTCTACATGATGGAAGTGAACAAATTGTTTGGCCGTGCGGTACACAAAGCGACCCAAAAACAAAACAAAAAAGATTTCTTAACATGAGACGTTATATGGAAAGCTGATTGAAACCAAAAATTCCTATAAGTTTCGTGAAGTTCAGTTCTTCCATAATAAATTCACACGCCCAAATGTTAGCTTTATATACAAGGCGAAGAATCCCAAGTTGCCAAGTTATAAGTGATAATAAATCTGGCAAGCAGCGTTAAATAGAGAACAGAGACCTTTGACAACAGTAAAGATGTAGAAGTTAGATTTTGGGAATGGTTACTTTCTACCGTTAACTAGCTAAGTCTACTATAGTGTGTGGAAACTTCACAATTTATGACGTCATAACTGACGCCTGGGAGACTCGCTTTACCCACAATCGCCCCTTCACCAAATGGTTTGATTTTTAAAACACAAACCTCCACGAATATATAATCGTATCCAGCCAACTTTTCTAATCAGTAGGTCATGTTATATAAGGTCATTAGGTCAGGATTGATGTGTATCAGGTCATTAGGTCAAAGTTGACGTGTATCAGGTCATTAGGTCAAAGTTGACGTGTATCAGGTCATTAGGTCAAAGTTGATGTTTATCAGGTCATGAGGTCAAAGTTGACGTGTATCAGGTCATTAGGTCAAAGTTGACGTGTATCAGGTCATTAGGCCAAAGTTGATGTGTGTCAGGTCATGGTTGATGTGTATTAGGTCATTAGGTCAAAGTTGACGTGTATCAGGTCATTAGGTTTAAGTTGACGTGTATCAGGTCATTAGGTCAAAGTTAATGTGTACTCACCAGTCGACGCTTTGGCTTGATGAGCGGCCGATTCGATCCGTTCATTTTGTGGTACAGGCCGCAGGCGTTACACAGGTAGTGACCGGTGCCGTCACGGCGCCACAGGGGGGTGGAGGTGGCGCCACAGTTGACACACTCTCGGCCTTCTGTGGATGCGAAACCATAATTAGAATTCTGTGTAACATTACACATCTCAAAGTTCATAAAATGTTAGATTTACATCATAAATATTAATTAATAAAATTAGGTTGAAGATTTTAGTCTTCAGTAAAAGCCCTCGTTAAAAACGACGTGTCTAAATTTTTACAAAATTCATTTTCACACTAGATCTAACTCTCCAATAAATAAATGTCATAGACATAATTTGTGAAAAATGGGGCATCATTTAATAATCTCATTATTCCATGTAATGAAAAAACCCAAGAATCTTATGGAATTTTCCAATATACCATTACACAATTCCCAGTATTGCTCACACTATACCCAGTATTCCTTACACTATCTTCAGTATTCCTCACTTAATCCACTATATTCCTCGTAAAATCCACAATATTCTTCATACAATCTACAAGATTCCTCATACAATCCCCAATATTATTCACACAATCCCCAATATTCCCCACACAATTCCCAATGTTCCTTACACAATCCCCAATGTTCCTCACACAATCCCCCATATTCCTCACACAATCCCCAATGTTCCTCACACAATCCCCCATATTCCTCACACAATCCCCAAAATTCCTCACACTATATCACCAGTAATTTCTACACTGCATCTCTACCAGCTGAGTTTCTCGGCCCTCACTGACCACTTGACATTGTCTGCCAGCGGTCTAAGTGACCCCCCTCTGTCTACCTGACACATCCACTACATGGAAGTTAGCGATGCCCAGTGCTCAACCAATGGAGGTGGTGAGGGCTAATGTTTATAGCAACGTTTACTTTGTCACTAGTTAGGGAGATTTTAGACGCGTACAACGGGTGCGGTTAGACGCCGTGGGTTAGACGCCGTGGGTTAGATGCCTTGGGTTAGACGCCTTGGGTTAGACGCCTTGGGTTAGAGGCCTATGGCTAGATGCCTTAGGTTGGACGCCTTGGGTTAGACGCCTTGGGTTAGATGCCTAGGGTTAGATGCCTTGGGTTAGACGCCTAGGGTTAGACGCCGTGGGTTAGACGCCTTGGGTTAGACGCCTTGGGTTAGATGCCTTGGGTTAGACGCCTTGGGTTAGACGTCGTGGGTTAGACGCCTTGGGTTAGACGCCGTGGGTTAGACGCCGTGGGTTAGACGTCTTGGGTTAGACGCCGTGGGTTAGACGCCTTGGGTTAGACGCCTTGGGTTAGACGCCGTGGGTTAGACGTCTTCGGTACGCTTTATTTGATCATTCTTTCGTCAAAGTTCTGAGGTAGCTATTTGTTAATCACATCAGATGTAGCCTTGCAGTCGATGTAGCGTTATCTGCGATTTAATTGACACCTCGACTGTAGCCAAGTCATCCACAAAAATAGGCTACGTAGTAAGGCTAGTAGCCTTCGCTTCCGGGCTAGCTCTTCATTGAGGTAGCCACCAATGTTCCGTCTAATGTTCCTTGTTCCGAAGCGAAGTAAAGAAAAAAAATGTGAAAATTTGAACAGGATTAATTTTTTGTGTGCAATATTTTACGAAATATCTTGCGTGGTCATTCTAAACTGCTGCGCGGCGACGGTCAGATAACTGCGCAGCCGTGGAGGTTAAAGGGAACTTTGGTAGCCACGTTGTTGACGTAGCTAATAGCTGTTCAATGATGTAGCCACTGCTCAGACAGTAGCTATAAGTATTAAAGTGCACTTGATGCGGATAGGTACCGAGCTATTGGTTGACCTTCGACCTTGACGTGGGCGTCAAGGTGACGTATGCACTTGAGCCGTTAAAGTGCGTTAGTTGGGAACAAGTATCACCACTCCAGGGGTCCGTTGTACAACTATCACAATTGTGATAAACTCACTTCCTCAGATTGGCGCACAGTGTTCAAACTGATAACATCGTACTACCGTGTATAACGTAATGGAACCACAACCCTTGCCGCCAAGACTATCAACTTGAAAAACTTCAAACTACAAGGAATAAATTGGGCCGATAACACGAGATGAAAGAATTTACGGAAACATGGATAAAATGAAATGAAAGAATTTACGGAAACATGGATAAAACGAGATGAAAGAATTTACGGAAACACATGGATAAAACGAGATGAAAGAATTTACGGAAACATGGATAAAACGAGATGAAAGAATTTACGGAAACCATTGATACAATGAGATGAAAGAATTTACGGAAACACATGGATAAAACGAGATGAAAGAATTTACGGAAACACATGGATAAAACGAGATGAAAGAATTTACGGAAACACATGGATAAAACGAGATGAAAGAATTTACGGAAACACATGGATAAAACAAATGAAAGATTTCATGGAAACCCTGGAGTAAACGAGATGAAATGTTCTTTGCTAAATCCATAGATGAAAATAAATGGAATGGTCTCAAAGAAATCCATGGAAGAAATGATATGAAATAAATCATGGACATTCATAAATAAAAGCTTATTTACAGAAAATGACTTTAACCCCCCCCCCCCCCACACTCACACGCACAGAATTTTAAAAATATAATCAACATCATGCAACAGCCAGCCTTAATGTGCACCAAACATAATAATGCAAATTTTTATAATACACTGTGCAAACGATAACAAAGTCTATCTGGTCACAAATGTTCCAAACATCAAAATTTACATCGCTAATTTTAAGGCCATGCTGCGTGGTATATTAGACATTAAGGGCGAAATATCTCGAAACAATGTTTTAACAGAATAAGACCATTCACATATATAATAATTTTTCCTTTTATTGGGCACCTCTCCCAACCAATGAGTAGATAGGTATATTTATATGTTTTTGTACTCTTATTCATTGAAGTCCAACAAACCACTGCTTAATTTTATCCTCTTGCCACGACTGTGTCTTACAAGGCGTAGTTTAGATTACAAACTAGAGGCTGGTGTCGGCAAAAAGAATGGTGCGTTGATATACGGAGAACAATTTTAAATGTGGTCTTCAATTTTTCTAGTATTTTCGGCGGATTGGTAAAAACATTTATGTGGTCAATGATGGGATACTTGATTTTTAGTAGATAGATAATGATACAATAAAGTTATAGTTATAGCTTTTATAAATTTAAAGGCGTCAAATTATATATATATATATATATATGTATATATAGCGGCCAGAGAGAGAGAGAGAGAGAGAGAGAGAGAGAGAGAGAGAGAGAGAGAGAGAATCAAACATTGATGCCTTATAAATGTGACAGTTTTGAAAGAGAAAACAAAGATTGATTTTGTAAATAATCGACAGCTAAACAGAGAAACTAGATATTGATGTCGTAAAAGGAAAAAAAAGCGACAGTTTTGAAATGACGCAGGGAACTATAATGACGGAGAGGCCCATCCACTCATGCCGGAAATGGTTGTGCACGCCACCGGAAGTCGGAAACTGTTGACGACAGGAATCCTGGGCTTGATGTCGAGACTTGTGTCGCCATCTCACGGCTCAAAAACTCGCTTCTCATTGGTTCAAACGACTACGCATGCGCACTTAGCGTGAGAGCTCTCTAAGGACAACTGTTAGTGCATCCACTTAACATAGCCATCTATTTTAGACCGGCCATCTTGGAATGACGATGTAAAAATTTTCAGCTATAAATAACCGTTAAAGCCACTTGTTGGTCATCTAGCGCGTTGTATCCCCAAATGACAGTTGTCATGGGTTGGTGCTGTCATTTACCCTTGAGGGGTTGCGAGTAGGACAAGGCGCATCTCGCGTGGTGAGCCCCAGCGCATCGCGTCTAAGAGGGCCACACGGGCCAATAGGAGAGCCATGTTGTAAAATATTCTTTGCCGTATTGATCTACGCGAACCTATCCTAGCCGTAATTTCGACACTGACTACGGCTGATTGGTGGATTAAAAAAAAAAAGAGCAGTACACTTCAGTTATGTGAAGATAATGTTCCTCAAACTAATCAATGTCATACATTTTAGTGTTAGACTAATTGCTGCGGGTGAACAGAATTCAAACACACCTAAACACAACGTCTGGTCTTAATAATGAGTAACGAAAACCATCAAGCCTTAGTACTGTAATCCATTCTCTTATAAGCAAGCGTTAAGTCCATTCAGTGTCATGATTTTGCAAATGACGCAATAGACTATTTCATGGAGTGGCTCACCAGTTGCCAAATTGTCTTAGTGGCTACCTCTCCCTGTTCAAGTCCGATCTTTAAGTGGCTACCGCCATGCATCAATGGCTCCCACCACTGACCACTGGGCAGTTGTAGAGTAGTTCCGGCAGAAGGTCTGAATGACACCGTCCAGTGGTTCTCAGTTGATGACTGTCCAGCCACTGGCCAGTGGTCAGTCTCTGATGCCATTCGGTAACAAACACGGATTGAAAAAACATCTTTCAGATTGATAGAAGCTACCATATCGCACGTACACAAACAAACTTTGTGTACGTGTGAAGTGTTCGTTTGAAGTGTTTATGTCAAGTGTTTGCATGCGCGCGTGAATTAACCATGTAAAAAAGATAACAAGACTATCTGGTATATGAAACACTAACGACAAATATGACTGTCCGCTACTTGAAACACCGATTCTACACCATCTCCAGCACGTTGCCCAATGACAAAGATGAAGTTGTTAACGACGCCACACGCTCCTACCACCAATAGATGCTGCACACATGAACGCTAGAACGAGCATCATCAAAATCTTAAGTTCTCAACCCAACAATCATATAACTATTGTTGTTTTAAGGACTGAGTAGACATGGTACCTTCCAGAAGCCGATCTGTCCATGATTTAGTACCCCCCCCCCAAGCTGTTTCTTAGCACTTGTAAAGTGTCAAATGACGAGTGCTGCCCAGCGGGGGGGGGGGAGGGGGAGGCAGCTGGCGGGCCAAGATGGTTCAAGAACGCCGTGCCAACTGACCAGAGGTCAACCATCAGCGGGAGTGCCACGGCGGGTTGCGTTGATTGACATGGGGTGGGGGAGGAAATGGGCTAGCGGAAAGGCGATTCTGTACTCACATGACATCTACTGAGGTCATTACTAATATGGGCTCGGGCATCTACTGGTGTCATTACTAATATGGGCTCTGACATCTACTGGTGTCATTACTAACATGGGCTCGGACATTTGTTGGTGTCATTTCTAACATGGGCTCGGACATCTACTGGGGTCATTACTAACATGGGCTCGGACATCTACTGGGGTCATTTCTAACATGGGCTCGGACATCTACTGGGGTCATTACTAACATGGGCTCGGACATCTACTGGGGTCATTACTAACATGGGCTCGGACATTTGTTGGGGTCATTACTAACATGGGCTCGGATATCTACTGGGGTCATTACTAACATGGGCTCGGACATTTGTTGGGGTCATTACTAACATGGGCTCGGACATCCTAAGTGAAAGATTATTCCTGTGATCATTGGAAGACTCCCTAACACAACATTGAGGAGGCAAGACAGTAGGGGAACAATAATCTTGAGGATGCTAAAGGAACTAAATATTCTACTTATTATGTAATTATGTAGGTAAAAATTAATAAAATAACATGTGCTAAAATTCCGACGAAAAAAATCAGCATATGACTGGGGTAAAAATTGTATCAGGAAATAACAGAAATACACCTAAAAAATAAAGCGTTATTCACTATTATTATTCTTTATACAACTACTGATAAAAAAAAATTGAAGGAAAATTCTACACCAGAGATTGAACTCCCAACCTTGTGATCAATAGATCTTTAGATTAATTGTCTGAACTTTAGATTAATTGTCTGAACTTTTGATTAATTGTCTGAACTTGAGCGTCAGACCACAAAATGACGCTTTCTAGAATTTTGTTTCAGAACCGTTCTCCTATGACGTCACCGACTAAATTTGACTTTATCCAATGAGAGCAAAGTGCAGCGTTTAATCTCAACCAATCAGGAGTTGAGACGTCCTAGATATCTTGACCAAATAGTACCTAGATATCTTGACCAAATTGTGCCTAGATATCTTGACCAAAAAGTACTTAGTTATCTTGACCAAATAGTATCTAGATATCTTGACCAGATAGTACCTAGATATCTTGACCAAATAATACCTAGATATCTTGACGAAGTAGTACCTAGATATCTTGACCAAATGGTACCTAGATATCTTGACGAAATAGTATCTAGATATCTTGACCAGGTAGTACCTAGATATCTTGACCAAATAATACCTAGGTATCTTGACGAAATAGTACCTAGATATCTTGACCACGTAGTACCATAATGACAATAAGGATTTTTATTAAACGTAATGCTTCCAAGCATTCCTGGTAAGCAGGCACGTATTCACATCCGGGTCAGAACGATGACATTCTATGACTTCCGACTTCTCTTACACGTAAATGTGTTTTTCTCTCTTGTTTTTGACATGGGAAATCGTGTCAAGGACGCCACGTGCTCTGCTTTTTATCTCTCAGATACACATGCTGTTATTAAAGAGGTAAAGTGTTCAAATTTTAATGATGAGCATTGATGAATTTTCAAAATCTGTCATTTTGTTTTGAAAATCGGACCTTATCTACAAGCACGCACATTAAGTGAACAAAGGAAAACTTTTTAAAATCCGCCAAGGTGGCCATCTTGGCTCTACTTGAGATCCAGCAGACAAGACGCCTCTCCGGAAGTGCAGTCACTCGTGGCCACGGAAGTCTTAAATAGTTGAGATATCCTGACTGAGCGTTCGGCGAGCACATAGAGTCAGGTCTTAGCAAGTCCTTAATCCGTTCTCGGAACTTTTCTCTACGAAAGTAGAGTCAAGGGTCAAGGGTTAAACTTTGAGCATCCCACGCCCTCGGAGTTGACCTCGCTAGGTCCTAATATTACAAACACTAAACAATTTTTTTACAAGGACTTATTTAACATGGTGGATTTGTCCAGCAGAACTGTCACGAATTTTTACTACTCGTGGAGGAAGCGAAGAAGGGGGAGGAGGGGGGAGTACATTTTGGATTAAATAAATTAAACTGTGGGGATGGGCGGCAGTGGGCGGAACTGGACTAGAATATAAATTATTTATATTTATGAAACAATTAAGATTGATTTAAGACGTAGCGTTAGAATGTTACAGCCTCGGTCATTAGAATGTTACAGCCTCGGTCACTTTGGTCATTAGAATGTTACAGCCTCGGTCACTTTGGTCATTAGAATGTTACAGTCTCAGTCACTTCGGTCATTAGAATGTTACAGCCTCGGTCACTTCGGTCATTAGAATGTTACAGCTTCGGTCATTAGAATGTTACAGCCTCGGTCAATTCGATCAATTGAATGTTACAGCCTCGGTCACTTCGGTCATTAGAATGTTAAAGCTTCGGTCATTAGAATGTTACAGCTTTGGTCATTAGAATGTTACAGCTTCGGTCACTTCGGTCATTAGAATGTTACAGCCTCGGTCATTAGAATGTTACAGCCTCGGTCATTAGAATGTTACAGCCTCGGTCATTAGAATGTTACAGCCTCGGTCACTTCGGTCATTAGAATGTTACAGCCTCGGTCACTTCGGTCATTAGAATGTTACAGTCTCGGTCACTTCGGTCATTAGAATGTTACAGTCTCAGTCATTTCGGTCATTAGAATGTTACAGCCTCGGTCACTTCAGTCATTAGAATGTTACAGCCTCGGTCACTTCGGTCATTAGAATGTTGCAGTCTCGGTCACTTTGGTCATTAGAATGTTACAGCCTCGGTCACTTCGGTCATTAGAATGTTACAGCCTCGGTCACTTCGGTCATTAGAATGTTACAGTCTCAGTCATTTCGGTCATTCAGATGTAGGAAGTGATCTATGAAAACAAGGTTCCAACAACGCACAACTTTCAGTTGACCCATACTGTAATTGTTAATGTGTTCAAGCGTTTAAATATTTTCTCCAAAATATCCGGTGAATGTCTTTTATTAGATATTGTTTCATAATATTAAAAGTTTCCTTGGCAATTAATGTCGTCAGGAAAAAAAAAAAAAGAAATTCTTTTTTTTTTAATTAAAATTTAACAAAAAACGTTAAAAAATTTTGTTTTTATCTTTGGGGGGACGGAGTAAGTAGTGGCCACTTTTTTCATGTGTAAGGGGGATATTTAAGGCCACATTCTTGTTTCATCCTGGGTGGGGCTAGCCCTAGTGGGTGGGGCTAGCCCTAGTGGGTGGGGCTAGCCCTAGTTGATAGAGCTAGAGCTAGTTGGTGGGCTAGCCCTAGTGGGTGGGGCTAGCCATAGTTGATAGAGCTAGTTGGTGGGGCAAGCCCTAGCGGGTGGGGCTAGCCCTAGTGGGTGGGGCTAGCCATAGTTGATAGAGCCAGAGCTAATTGGTGGGCTAGCCCTTGTGGGTGGGGCTAGCCCTAGTGGGTGGGGCTAGCCATAGTTGATAGAGCCAGAGCTAATAGGTGGGCTAGCCCTTGTGGGTGGGGCTAGCCAATAGTTGATAGAGCTAGAGCTAGTTGGTGGGGCTAGCCCTTGTGGGTGGGGCTACCCATAGTAGGTGGGGCTAGCCCTAGTTACGCCATTGTTTGCAATATATCTTGACTGTAAATGTCACCAAAATTCGAATTATTTTGTTAACGGTTAATCTCAAACTAAATGATTCACCTGTACTTGATCTGGTCTTGGCTCGCGGCCGGCTCGATAAGGATGACGACGAAGACGACGAGGATTTGAAGACGTTGGGGGTGTGGTACCCGAGGGGTCCGCCGGGGTAGTGATCCGAGCTCATGTAGGAGGGGTAAGTGGGGACGGGGTGGGCCGTGTGTCCGGACCCGTGGTGGTGCCCGTGGCCCCCATGCGACCCCAAGAACGAGAGCCCATCCGAGGGGGCCGACTCGAGCTTCAGGGAGGTCGTGGATGTCTTGTAGTCGGCAGTGTTGTAGCCATCGGATGGCGAACCGAGGGCGCTCAGCGCCGACTGGTTACTGTTGGTGGCCTGGATGTTGTTGTTGTTGCTGCTGCTGCTGGTGTTATTGTTGCCACCGGAATTGTTATTGCTCGAGACGATGCTACCCGTGCTTGTGTTGATGTTGTTGTTGTTGACGTTGTTGTTGGTGCTGGCTTCCGGCGTGACGTCCTTGGGCGGGGTCGGCGGAAATGAGACTAAAGATGACGTCACGATGGCAGAGGTGGCCGGGTGGACCGGAAATGACGAGTGGCCGCTGGAGTGAGAAAGTGACTTGCCGGACCCGAATGAGCTCAAATAGCCCGAGTGCGCGTGGGGCACCATGGATTTTGCGCTCTCTGGTATCCATGGATGCAGATGACTTGGAAAGTGAGGTCGGCACATCTGTGAACTGCTGGGAACTGGAATACAGAGAGAAAAAGTTATTTGAAAAAGAGAATTCGTATGTGGTCGTTAACGGTTTTGGGAGCAATGGTAAATTAAATGTTGGTAAGTACCTAGTAAATTGTGTGTGGGATAGTGGTAAGATGTGTGTGGGATAGTGGTAGGATGTGTGTGGGATAGTGGTAGGATGTGTGTGGGATAGTGGTAGGATGTGTGTGGGATAGTGGTAGGATGTGTGTGGGATAGTAGTAGGATGTGTGTGATAGTGGTAAATTGTGTGTGATAGTGGTAAATTGTGTGTGATAGTGGTATATTGGGTGTGTTATAGTGGTATATTGTGTGTGATAGTGGTAAATTGTGTGTGATAGTGGTAAATTATGTGTGTGATAGTGGTAAATTGTGTGTGTGATAGTGGTAAATTGTGTGTTTGATAGTGGTAAATTGTGTGTGTCATAGTGGTAAATTGTGTGTGTCATAGTGGTAAATTGTGTGTGTGATGTTTGTAAATTGTGTGTTTGATAGTGGTAAATTGTGTGTGTCATAGTGGTAAATTGTGTGTGTGATATTTTTAAATTGTGTGTGATAGTGGTATATTGTGTGTGATAGTGGTATATTGTGTGTTTGATAGTGGTAAATTGTGTGTGTGTGATAGTGGTAAATTGTGTGTGATAGTGGTAAATTGTGTGTGTGATAGTGGTAAATTATTGTGTGGGGCACCTTTTAGTTATGTTTGTGTGGCTGTGCCAATAATTGATCGTGTGTGTGTGTATAGAAAGGCATAGTTATAACGCAGCATATGTTGCATGCCTGGTCGATTTGTCAAGTGTAAATAAGAAGTTAAGCTATACATACTAAATGATACATGATACGCTATAAAAAGATTGATTAACTGAACTGATAGGTGAATATTTAGAGAATACTGATTGATTGATTTTTAATGGATTTATATATAAAAATATGTCGGCCTATAACTAAGCATGATGCTGATTTAATAATACTACTATTTGAAAGCGATTCATAGTTTTATCTGAATAAAATTGATTGAAGAATTTTAAATATTGGTAATTTTTGTATCCGAAATAGGAAATCCACTGTATAAATACAAGTGTCAACCTTCTCACAGTTAATGGGGTCACCCGTCAACATTGTTATCCTTGATTTAAATTAGTCAGAAAATATATATCAACACCGTCACACACACACACACACACACACACACACACACACACAAAAATCCTTTTCGGGAATTCCTGGATATTTCCGGATTTTTCAAAGTGTAACTATTGCTAAAGATAGGGTTATTATTATACGTCATTAAATTAGACCAAGGGTGAGATGGTCTCAATGATATGGTTATGACCACAGATAAAAGCGATATAAGTCGGGGTCTAAGATCAAGGGCGGTAAGCTGAGTTGTCCAGGTTTTTCCTACATCTGTTGACAAACAAGGGCATAAATTGTATGTGACTGGGTGAGGTTACAAAGGTTGATTTTTTCCAATGATTCATCCTGGAAATAAATCTTTCCATGTGGACATTCGTCCCCATACACTCTGTGTCTAAGTGGATATTAACTGAATTAAGAAGATAATAAACTCTATTGGAGGGCCATTGTTCCAGATTGGTTATCAGATTGTATTAGAGTTTTGAGTTTCGTCATCAGCAAGGAAATTTTTCATTACTTTATTTAGCCAATAAATTTCTGATTAATTATCAGTTTCAGTCACCCTATCTGAAGAACAACATTAATCATAGCGTTGAACATCAGTAATATGGCATAAAATAAATAGTCCTTACTTACGATTCATTTGACTGGTAGCTACGGGCCAATTAAATTTTGAGACTTCTTGCAATTTCCGAGTCTCGAATATTTAACTTTAATTTTATTTTTGGACACATGAAAGAATTAATGGTACGCCATGTTGTACGTTATGAAATAGTAATTACTGAATAACAAGTGTCCAGATTTTTTCCATACTCTCCAATGAAACATAAAATTGCATAGGTCACAACATTAATAGAGTCAATCCGTCAAAATCAAGCAGCAAACAGTGGAAGGTTGTGTCGCGTGAGTTTCCCCTGTCAACAATTTATAGGCGCCCTAATGAGCTCTAACCCCTATCACTAACCCCTTGATACGCCTCCGTCAATAATTTCACCGTTTTAACTATTTCTATCAGAGACTGGCTATCTACTCGTCAAACTTATTACATTAAAATTTAAATTACAAAACAAGAAATGAAAATATTACGGAACAAATCCGCTCTCGAAGAATCTCAATGACCACAGACGAGAGGTTTCACATTAGGCCTCTTACTCTTATACCAAGTACTTTCCCAACCAATATCTCAACGAAGATTATTTTAATAGCATTACCTCAGTTTTTGTTTTTAAAAAGGTAAATAATCTGCTGTGAAAGTAATTTAAATACAAACATTTTCAAGGAAACAATTATAGATTTAAGGATTTATGCGCCAGGAATATTCAATAACTGAACTTACAAACTAATCGTGATAGATCAGTAACTTAAGTATAATTTGATGGATGTATTCGAGAAGTTATTTCTCTTTTTAAACAGTAGGAATCAATAATTTTAAAAACCCTATTAAATTATAATGGTCCTTCGCCCCTGCCTTAATTCTAGTTAGAATTTAAGAACCGTGCCGCTACTCATCACCCGCACTGAGAATTTCAACATTGAAAAAATAATTATTATTATAAAGAAAATAATGATGAAATAAAATTATGATAACAATAATGAAAAATAATATTATTTATTTTTAAAGAATCGATTATTTTAAGAATTTGCAAATTATATTAAGCATTTAATTTTTTTTTTAAAATGAGAATTTCAACACCCCCTCACTGCATCTGGTCGGCACCCTAAGCTCAGAATTTAAACACATCCTCACTGCATCTGGTCGGCACCCTAAGCTCAGAATTTCAACACACCCTCAGAGTGTCCTACATCACAATACCCCCCCCCCCACTCTGACCTATCACCCAGATATTACTCGGAGTATCCGGAATTACTTTCAGATTGTCAATTAGATGCCGACTGTTCGGAAACATGACAGATTCTGATCAACACGTCATCTCATGGGGTCAAAGTTCAAAACGTTTCAAGCCAGCTTTCCAAAACAAACACGGAATCTAAGAATAGATGACCATTTCCCCAAGTTTTGGTCTCTCTCATGAGGTCACTCTTGATTCGGTCAACAGATCAAGAATGTTGGCTCTGACTCCTAGTGACACCACGATGAGAGTCACGTAGCGATTCATGTCCTATTCTCACTGACTCTGACTCCTAGTGACACCACGCGGAGAGTCACGTAGTGATTCATGTCCTATTCTCACTGACTCTGACTCCTAGTGACACCACGCGGAGAGTAACGTAGCGATTCATGTCCTATTCTCACTGACTCTGACTCCTAGTGACACCACGCGGAGAGTCACGTAGCGATTCATGTCCTATTCTCACCCGCCCACCCACTTATTATAAACAAAACATCCATCGACAGAAATATAGCATCCACCCGACATAAATATAACATCCACCCGACAGAAATATAACATCCACCCGACAGAAATATAACATATACCCGACATAAATATAACATCCACCCGACAGAAATATAACACCCACCCGACATAAATATAACACCCACCTGACATAAATATAACATCTACCCAACATAAATATAATATCCACCCAACATTAATATAACATCCACCCAACATAAATATAACATCCACCCAATATAAAACATAATATCCACCCAACATCAGCAGAAAATCCACCCTATATAATGGAACATCCACCAAAAAAAAATTATAATAATTAGAATAGCAGTAAAAAAATTTTAATTGCACAGTACATAATTCCTAAAACTATGAAGCCCATGCTGCTGGTATCTCTTATTTGTCCTGTTCACTTAAACAGCGCTTACCCTATAGTTTATCAGGATTTCTCTAGTTTATACGTGTTCACCAGTTTACCAGGCGTTAACTCTAGTTTACCAGGCGTTAACTCTAGTTTACCAGACGTTAACTCTAGTTTACCAGGCGTTAACTCTAGTTTACCAGACGTTAGCTCTAGTTTACCAGGCGTTAACTCTAGTTTACCAGGCGTTTACTCTAGTTTACCAGGCGTTAGCTCTAGTTTACCAGGCGTTAGCTCTAGTTTACCAGGCGTTAGCTCTAGTTTACCAGGCGTTAGCTCTAGTTTACCAGTCGTTAACTCTAGTTTACTAGACGTTTACTCTAGTTTACCAGGTATTAGCTCTAGTTAAAAGCGTTCACCCTTACTAATATTCATTTCATGTAACCAAAATTGTTTTTTTTTTAATTTAAAGAAAAAGAACACAAATAATAATAATAATAATAATAAAACAAAACAAAACAAAAACCCACCAAACCTTTATTTCCCTGATTATTAGTCGGACTTTATTCTGTCGGTCTTATTACACATTGCGTCGGTCACGGATGGATGCACATCAAACGCCGATGCCTCGGGGCTGCAGCACCAGCTGCATGCTGTAGTTTGATGTAATTTGTATGTGCGAGTATTCGTGTGTGCGCGTGTGTGCATGTGCGTTATTAATTCAAATAAAATCCTTACATTTAAGTGCAGGCTAAAAAAAAAAAAAACCCACAAAAACAAAAAACGAAATATGTAAATTTTTTTAAAGCTTAATATCACGAATCCATGGGTGGCCATTACTGTTACATGAGAGGCGGGGCACACTTCGCTAACGGACGATCTTCCCGTATGTCATCGTTTAGCCACCCCACCCCCACTTACATGTCCCATATGCAACCACCAGGTCGAGGTGTCCATATTGTTCTCCACTAAAAACGGTGACACAATGGAGGCTGCATGCCCCCCAATGCCCCCCGCCCCAACATCAGACAGGGAACAGTCTAGGTATTATCATTTAACTGCAAGAAAACCGGAGACCGAGGGCGGCGCGTGGTAGCAAATGTTACAAGCTGCCGGATCCTCCTATAAATAACAGTTCAGGTCTGCCTCGCTGGTTTCATTTCTGTCAAAGTTCCAACGATGGACTGAACAATTTCACAAATGAATTTTGATGGAAACCGATAAGGGCAGCGTGCTAAAAGAACGAAAAGAGATTGGGATGGCGGGGAGGGAGGGGACAGGAATAGTAATATCCCCGTGGTAATGTTCACAAAATGTGCTAACGTGTGCTAATGTGTGCTAGCACGTGTCGTCTTGAGCTTAACTCGTGTCGATTCAAGGTCATCCGTGAATTAATTCAATTTTTAATATTTTAATTGTTTTCCCCGTCCTCTAGGCAACGGTCGGGCATCTTTTGAGACGGAAGAGACAAACGTTACAATTTACGAAATTTCCCAATTTTTAAAGAGCCACTTACACCAGTATTGATAACAAAATATTATAATTATGAATTATATAAACACCCAGTGGTGTGGTTCTGTATGTTTGTAACGTAACGCTGAGGAGCGATGTACGACAGTCTACAGCAGTTAGTTTAGTTGAAACGCTGAGGAGCGATGTACGACAGTCTACAGCAGATAGTTTAGTCGAAAAATCGTGTTTTGATGAGCGCTGTAAAAATATTTAATATGATGACGTCATTGTTTGATGTGCATCGGTACGCAAAATACAACCCCTATTATTATTATTAAATAAATACTTTGCGTACATTTCATAAAGTTTAATATATCGTATTTATAAAAAAATGACAAGTTAGTTGGGCTTTTGAAAAAGGTTGGCGCCGTATGCGCCCTCAAAAAAGGGGGCGCCGTAGGCGCCACGGCGCCCCGGCACAATCTAGTCAATATATATACTTCTATTAAAAAGAGAATGTGCAAACAAGCATGACGGATGACCCTCTCTGAGGTCGACCACCGACCAATCAGTTTATTGTCCTTGTTCATGCACCAGCTATGACAATATTGTTATATTTAAAAAAAAAATTGTATGTCTTTACCCGTTCTTTTCCCGTTCTTTTCCCCCTTTTCATTTTTGAACATGACTTCGCAACGTGGCTGTAAAGTTTGTTTCTCAACTTCGGCGTCGTGCTCTCCGTTGTTCTCAGTAACGGGAAAGTAGTCATTCACTCTCATCAACACTATGTACAGTACATGCATACTTAAGGAGAATATAGGGATGTTCATAATATGGCGGAAATCTATTAATAGAAATATTATATCTAAATGTATCTTTTGTAAGGACAAATTCATAAAAAATTAATAAAAGATACTAGTCAATACGTGAATGTAGGTATATTGAGAATGATTGATCTTATCAGCTAATTTTTAATTCTTCGTTAATTTAAGACAGCTTATTGGACTTGCAAAATAAAAAAAACAATTTCGTAATTTTACTAAGCTAACAATTTTGAGAACATAGTGATTTGACTGTATTTATGCCTCAAAACGTTGTTCCCCTAAAATGTAATCTAAAAAAAGAACATTACGAAATGTGCTATGACGTTTTCCGGTTTTAGAAACGAAGAACCCTATGCTGGGGGGGGGGGGGGGGGGGGAGAAACTATCAGGATGTCCAAAATACTTCCCGCCAATATCATTATTTACTCCGAAAACGTCCTCGAGTTTACAATCCCGGTCAACATCTGTCCATATACCTGCCCCCTTAGCGGTCCTTCCGAACATGGCCTTTTCGAAGCTCACTTGCCTTTCACACGTGTTGACTTTCTGGTGCCATCTATTGACACCGTTGGTGTGTCCACACAAATTTCACAGCCGCCTTATCACACCGATTGGACATCGTCTTGACACTATCCTGATTAACACGCACAGCCGCATTTCAAAAGATACTCTAATGAACGAACGGATTCCGACAAAGAACTTCAATCCACCATCTGTATACAATATATAACCAGAACAAGCACAAGACGAGTGTAAATAACCCTGACGAATGACACTCCCCATGGTTGGCCAATCACAGTTTACAGTTGGCAAGCTAAGGTGATGAAGGGTAGGGGGCAAGTAGCTAACCACAGTGCACATGTTTTTGAGACCAACAATGCGTAGGCAGTTCTCACCCCCCTCCGAGGTTCATTTACGTTGTTCTGATTTCTTCGGGATGTAGTTCGTGTCCGGTCCCCCCCCCCCTCTTTCTCTGTACTATCTATGAGCAAGCCTGCGACGTATGCTACGCCGCGGTTCGCATCTGTAATTCATATTTGCGCATAAAACTGGAGAGCCGCATCTTGACATCGAAAGAGCCGCATCTTGACATCGAAAGAGCCGCATCTTGACATCGAAAGAGCCGCATCTTGACATCGAAAGAGCTGCATCTTGACATCGAAAGAGCCGGATCTTGACATCGAAAGAGCCGCATCTTGACATCGAAAGAGCCGCAGGTTGCCGACCCCGGTTCCAAGCAGTCAAAATTTTAAGAATCTAAATTTTAACACAATATTGAATTCTTTCATTTGTTTAAAACTTCATTGGTTCAATATATCTTCCTCCTTTGTCCATCGTTTGTCACCAAGTTTTAACAAGTACATAATGATGTTGAAATGCGACAAAAATAGGCAACCAGAGTCAGCGCGGAGATATTGTAGGGCATTGTCCATGTAGTGATATTGTTGGACATTGTTAATGTCGTGATATTGATGGACATTGTCAGTGTAGTGATATTGTAGGACATTTGTGTATGTTGAAGGGACAGTGTGCATTCGATTCTAAATTATAAATACACAACTTTTGACTTAAGACATGCTAGAATTATCTCAAACACAAGTATTTATGGTTTTTTATTTGCTGTTATATGATCTTACAACATAAGTTCAAAAATACTTCAAATGAATACTTTTCGCCAGTTCCTCTAGCAGAAATTAAGTCTTCATTAAACTTTGAACTATTGAACTTTTAGTAATTATTAACCAATCATAAATCTTGTAATGACGTCCCAATGTCCACAAACTTTCGGTTTTCCCGAGCCCCCCTAAACCCGGACACCACTGTCCCACTCCTCATCAACATTCCCCCCCCCCTCAACTTACATCGTCTGCAATCCCACGGCAGAAATCTTCGTACCGAAAAAACCAACGCCCCGTGAATTCCAATGAGTGCCCTCGAGCTAAGCTCGTCTGCGTGTCGGGGGTGAAAGAAACAATAAGAGCGTCGACACGTCGCAAACTTTTGAATTATTCATTTCAAAGCTCAATTAACATAAGCCCTCGGCCCCCGGGGCTGTCGGCCCTGCCTAGTTAAGGCCTTGCTTTTACATTAATACACGTTGGAAAAATTCATCAAATATTGGCAGAGATTTTGGTCGACATTATTTGTCTGAAGTCGTTTTCAATTGCCGCTAAACTTACCTGGCCCAACCCATCCCCAATTTATACACATCCCCATCAATTGCCGCTAAACTTACCTGGCCCAACCCATCCCCAATTTATACACATCCCCAATTTATACAAATCCCCAATTCATACACATCCCCAATTTATACACATCCCCTCCATCTTCCATTACACCCACCCTAAGGTCTTGTATACATAAGGTCAAGGTTAAGAAAAAGTGAGAAGGAAAGTGTATGAGTATTTTCTCATTGATATCTTATGGGCAGTTGGTTTTTGTCGCAGCTGTGTGTAGGTGGACTTTTTGACGTTGTCCGCTAAAAATAATCAACACTTTAGAAAACTTTCTTTGCAAAAAATAGTGAGAGAGAGAGAGAGAGAGAGAGAGAGAGAGAGAGAGAGAGAGAGAGGGGGGACATAGAAATAAAGTTGTAATCGATAAAACTGTAGATTTAGGTCAAATCCGTTAAAAAGCAGGGGAAGTTACTCTCCGGTTGATTTTATAGCACTTTACTTCTTTTTGAACTGAGCGCTCTGCCGTGCCAAGAATGTCATGGCATTCCAGTGGAGCCGATTTGAGAACCGCTGCACAACGCCTGCCACTCGATCGGCAGACGAGCAGGGCGGAATTATTGTCCCAGGTTCCAGGAGTCTGACACGGCGCCTCAGACAGGAGCTCCAGTTGCCCCTCGGAGCAGTTGCCCCTTGGAGCAGTGTAGGCAACGACTTCCTGTTGGCATGGCAGACCCGTTGGTTGTCTCACCCAGCTAATCACTTGCTAATAACAACCAACAGGGGTGGCCTCCCTTTGCTTGCCGTTGGGATGGGGGGAGGTGGTTTTTTTTTTAAAAGGCGGAGGGGGGAGTCCTCACGTGATTTTAAAATTTTCAGGCGAGTGCCACATATCATGGCTATGAAATATTAATTGGGGGGG
>MUZC01000625.1:771552-794949 GCA_002072015.1 Radix auricularia | reverse complement strand
TTTTAATATTGTTATATATATAAATGCATATATATAGAAGACCACAAGGGAAGAAACGGCTATAAGACATTTTTAAATTTTTTTAGTTATCCCTTGTATCTGAAAGAGGGTCAAAAATATTAGGTTCTGAATGACGTTTTTATGACATTATTATGAGTATGACCCTATTAAAAATTAAAATCTATTTAGTTACTTTATAAGAAATCTGTATAATTTTGAAATTTAAAACTTGAATATCTCAAAAAGTACATAAATGTGACGTAACTTTTTCTTCCCTTGAGCTCTTCTATATATTTTTTCTTGGTGTGTGTGAGTGTGCGTGTGTGTGTGTGGGGGGGGGGGGGATATTTTAGGTCTATTGTTAGAGACAGGCCTTGGATGTTTGCGTTTTCATTCTTAGTTTTCAACCAAAAAAATAATAATAATTAACTTAACGAGAAGATATTACTGAATGCTAAATGACAAAATATAATTTACAAAATTCTTGACAAATTCTTTAACTATTGAATCTCTTTATTTAATTTTAATAATCGATTTAATGATCGACCTGTTTCGTTTTATTGTTTCTGTCTTGACTACAATTTTTTTAACGAATGTTCGGTTCTTCCAAAAATATTTCCAACATCAGTATCGTGGATCAACACCATTTTTTTTTAAACAGATGGAATTTTTAAGATTTGAAATATATTACCGTCAATTGTTGATTATGTCAATTATAAAACCATTCGACGGATTCATATTTTCATAGCTCCAACGACAGTTAAACGTCTTTAGTGAGGTCGTGTTATACACGGTTCCAAAGTAAGGAAATGACCGTCAGGTAAGGGAACAAAGTCCCTTAGAAAGAACATTATCAAGACCAATATTAGGTCCAAAGTTATCGTAATTTGTTCCTCAGATAGGCCAATGGGATAGTGTTATAAGGTTCCTTGGAAAGTTCCAATGGGTGATGGTATAAAGCTCTTTAGAAAGTTCCAAGGGGTGATGGTATAAAGTTCCTTAGCAAGGCCCATGGGGTGATGGTATAAAGTTCTTTAGAAAGGCCCATGGGGTGATGGCATAAAGTTCTTTATCTTCTTATCTTAGATATACAGACGCTCCTTCTATGCAGAAGATAATTGCGTCCACAGACCATGAGAGATGATCTGTTGGCAAGTGATGCAGCGGTCACAGGCCACGGCTATAGGGGTTCCACGCATTACCCCAGACGCCTAACTATTGTCTAGTTAGGTACCCATTCGGAGCTGGGTGACTCGGGGACTCCTCAGGCCCCGAGAACAAATCCTCACTTTCGTGTGGATTCGAACTCGTGACCATCAGTGTGACAGTCGAGAGCGCTACCTCTCTTTAAAAAGGCACATGGGGTGATGGTATAAAGTTCCCTTGAAAGGCCCATGGGGTGATGGTATAAAGTTCCATTGAAAGGCCCATGGGGTGATGGTATAAAGTTTCCTTGAAAGGCCCATGGGGTGATGGTATAAAGTTCTTTAGAAAGGCTCATGGGGTGATGGTATAAAGTTCCCAGTGAAAGGCCCATGCGGTGATGGTATAAAGTTCCCTTGAAAGGCTCATGGGGTGATGGTATAAAATTCCCTGTGAAAGGCCCATGGGGTGATGGTATAAAGTTCCCTTGAAAGGCCCATGGGGTGATGGTATAAAGTTCCCTAGAAAGGCTCATGGGGTGATGATATAAAGTTCCCTAGAAAGGCTCATGGGGTGATGGTATAAAGTTCCATTGAAAGGCCAAAGGGGTGATGGTATAAGGTTCCCTTGAAAGGCCCATGGGGTGATGGTATAAAGTTCCCTGTGAAAGGCCCATGGGGTGATGGTATAAGGTTCCCTTGAAAGGCTCATGGGGTGATGGTATAAAGTTCCCTTGAAAGGCCCATGGGGTGATGGTATAAAGTTCCCTTGAAAGGCCCATGGGGTGATGGTATAAAGTTCCCTTGAAAGGCCCATGGGGTGATCTTCTCGGGGTGGAAATGAAAGTTTACGGCTCGGAATTCCCTGATAGTTGTGTAGACTATTTAGCGTAAACTTTCCACGTAATAGGATCTAAACAGTCAGGCTACTCGGGGCTCGGGGAGCTGCGCGGTGTTTGTAAATTCTGGCCGTGATTAGGTGTGTGTCTGTGAGGCTGGGTGCACGCGTCTGTATGCTAATGTGTATACACCGGGTGGCTGAGACGTCAAGCCATTGGCCCCGGAGACTATGGCCCCATCCGAAGGGTGCTGGGTCCCGCGAGAACAACGGCCGATGTTTTGACAATGGTAATGCCCTGTTGATTGTTTTGTCGCTATTTTGATAGCGTTTCACCACCACCCTATCAGCGCGCCCCGCGACTCATCCAGCGGACTCAATTAAAATCTTCCCAACCCTGTAAGTGTTGGTGTGTAAATAAGGCGTAAGCGAAAAGATTCCAATTCTAACACTCTGGAGTTATTGTCTTTAACCTTTGAAGAGGATCCCACTACCCCCACCCCAATGGTTTTTTTACGTCAAAGTTACGTCTTTTGTTTATTACACTGAACTGCAAAATTTTGTGACGTAATCAGCGGAATTTTTTTTTCTTAGTCAAACTAACCCCACCCCTTCCCTAGTTCAACCCCCGCCTCTTTCTATGACCAAGTTTATCAGAGCTACTACCCCCAGACAACGGACGTCATAGCTTCACTCTAGTCTTTTCTTTCGCTCACATAAACACACACAAACAACCCTCGCCGACCCCTTCGATTGTTCGCCNGGATCTATAACATTATATTTGTGGATGAAACGTGAGCGGCCCAGCCGCTTGTTTACTCACATCCAGGGACGACAAGATGTGGTCGGGCAGCAAGCAGGCTAGGACCGGGCAGGAAGAAGCCATGGCGCCGACTGGCGCGCGCTACCAGACGCTGCGGTTTCCAATACCAGAACGGTCTAATCTGTGTTTTTCCAAAATTCTATTTTCCCGAAGACCTCGGTGTCTAGCGAAGAATTTTAAATGTCGTTTAACTGGAGTTTTGTGCACAGCTTTCGCGTGGTCTTCTCTCCTCGTGGGGCAAACACTAGACCAGACTGGTGCCTTGGTCTCAGGCAGAGGCGTCGCCATTCTAATGGCGTGGTGGGAGATGGGGAGGGGGAGGTGTGGGCAGGATGCTAATTGACGATTTTTTTGGAGTGGGGTTGAAAATAAAGGTGCCCCCCCCCCCGTCTACAGGGGAGTTATTTCCGTCTAAATGTGAGTTAGTCCCGTCTATAAGTGAGTTGATCCCGTCTATAGGTGAGTTAGTCCCGTCTATAGGTGAGTTAGTCCCGTCTATAGGTGAGTTAGTCCCGTCTATAGGTGAGTTGGTCCCGTCTATAGGTGAGTTAGTCCCATCTATAGGTGAGTTTGTCCCGTCTATAAGTGAGTTTTTCCCGTCTTTAAGTGAGTTTGTCCCGTCTATAAGTGAGTTGGTCCCGTCTATAGGTGAGTTAGTCCCGTCTATAAGTGAGTTGGTCTAGTCTATAGGTGAGTTGGTCTAGTCTATAGGTGAATTGGTCCCGTCTATAGGTGAGTTAGTCCCATCTATAGGTGAGTTTGTCCCGTCTATAAGTGAGTTTTTCCCGTCTTTAAGTGAGTTTGTCCCGTCTATAAGTGAGTTGGTCCCGTCTATAGGTGAGTTAGTCCCGTCTATAAGTGAGTTGGTCTAGTCTATAGGTGAGTTGGTCTAGTCTATAGGTGAATTGATCTAGTCTATAGGTGAGTTGGTCTAGTCTATAGGTGAGTTGGTCTAGTCTATAGGTGGGTTGTGACGTGTATAGGTAAAGTGGTCATGCGTAAAAGTGAGTGTGCTCGCGGCTGTAGGTCAGTTTATCACGCCTGTAGTCAGTTGGTCACGGCTGTAGTTAGTTGGTCACGGCCGTAGTCAGTTGGTCACGGCTGTAGTTAGTTGGTCACGGCCGTAGTCAGTTGGTCACGGCTGTAGTTAGTTGGTCACGGCTGTAGTCAGTTGGTCACGGCTGTAGTCAGTTGGTCACGCCTGTAGTCAGTTGGTCACGGCTGTAGTTAGTTGGTCACGGCTGTAGTCAGTTGGTCACGGCTGTAGTTAGTTGGTCACGGCTGTAGTCAGTTGGTCACGGCTGTAGTTAGTTGGTCACGACTGTAGGTCAATGATAACGGTTGTAAATTAGTTTAAGCTATTTCGAAGCAATAAAATCTATGGTTGATGTCGTATTAGTTCCAGTCGAGACATTGTCTATGACTGTGTTTTAAAAAAATTCCCTCACGGTGTGACTGATACAAGGGTGGATTTGTCGTGGAAGTTACGTCAGATGTACGTGTGTGTGTGTGTGTGTGTGTGTGTGTGTGTGTGTGTGTGTGTGTGTGTGTGTGTGTGTGTGTGTGCATGTAGGGGTGGTAGTTGCTGTGTGGTTGGTGGTCTCGTTGACTTCAGTGTTTACAGATTTGAGTAAACGGCAGGGGGCGGGGAAGGTAATGCCTACCATGCAGATTTGCCTCTGTTTAGGAGCTATTACCTTACTTAGCAGGTTTCACAAAATTAGCGCTCACCACACGAGTACCGTGCTCCTAGAAGATGCTGTTCATTAGCGGAGGATCGGCCGAGGGTTAGTCTAAATCTATGAGATTTGACTGGCTTCCTAATCCTCAAAATTAGCCGCGTCCAGGGCATTTGGGCGGCTTCATTAATCGGCTGGTCATGCCAGTTCGGAAGATTTACTGGACATGCCAGTTTGTCAGTTTTTAACGTAGGACGCAACAATTTTCTGTATAGAAGGAGCGCTCGTAACAAATGAGATAACTGCCGTTATTTGTAAGAGTTGACCAAGGAGACTTGCAACATCATAAAATTCTGCATCAAACAAGTTACTTCAACACTAATAACTCCAGTTTTTATCGCGGACAATTGTGGTCACGCCAATGTGGAACCATATATTACTTTTTTTTTTCATTCTCTTAGTCAATCCGTAGACTTCTCTGCAATCAAAATCATATTTTATCTGGTTTCCGTCAATGAAACTATTGATTTTGTCACCTTAAATTGACTAACGGTTCGACACGGAAGGACAACTCTTGGTAAACCTACGGCTGATTGTTTACATATAAATAATGAAACATGGAGCAGGGTGCCCTCCCTTGGGATATCCCATCACGGAGGCGTGTCGAGGAGAGGGGGAGATTCCGTTCAAATTCGCACAGCGGAAATAAATATTTTACACAATGTTTGGATAATTTCAAGTTATTTATTTATCATTATTTTTACCTTTTTTCCCTCCGGGTTATGTTTATTGGGATGTGGTTCCGTGACGTCAGTGGGGATGTTACGGCTGGTGGAATGGGGGTCGACCCCAAGAAACAACCAACACCAAAACTGATGGCTGTTTGAATGACTATAAAAACATCTCAACATTTCTTGGCCTTGTCCATTCTAAGCGCAGTTTTTTTTCCCCACATCCAAATATTACCAAATAACCGTAAACAATAAATGCAGCCTTCGATCGGACCTCTCTTCCTCCCTCGTTTAGATCAACTGATTAAAGTCCCTCTTCTTCATCCCTGAGCCAGACCTCCCTTAGATGTCCCGGTCCTTGCCATGCCTGGTTACACCCCTCGTCGACTCCTCGGTATATTTCCGTGGCTGAACTCGTGCAACAGATGGCATGGACCAGTCTCGCCAGAGTTGTTTAGTTAATTCATAATCAAAACGATTGAACACTGCGGTACGTCCACCGTCGTGTATGTGTACATGCTGGTGTGTATGTGTACATGCTGGTGTGTCCGTGTACTTGGTGTGTTCAACACTGCACTCGGCACATCGTGGTGTACTGTGCCTGATGATTGTAACACATCCCTCTTTACCACGGACTCAATTGTGTACGTGGCTGCGTGTTTTAGTTATGGTTAATGACTTGCCCTGTACGCTTGTGTACTTTGCGTTAAACGTTCATTGTACACAGCACCAATGCAGGTGTTATTTCAGTTTACAATCAGTCCGCCCTACGATTTCAAACAATACAATAATAAAATCCCCACAAGTGGACCATAAAAAAGTGTACACAAATGTACTAACTCTTCAACATTATTGTTGGGAGAGATTGCAACTCCAGTATCAATAGTTTTTTTTTAAGAAAGAAAAACTTCCAACAGAAAATCCAAAGAGTTTCCTCTTCAACGCGTCTCATGTATCACAGTCAGTCGTACGCATTGTCGGCGTACACTTCTATAGCATGTGTACAAGAAGTACACGCAGGAATATTTCAAACGTGATATTGGTGACACGCTACACTATGGGGCACGCTGTTTGGTGTAAATAATTGATTGGGGCGATGGGGGGGAGGGTGTAACGGAGAGGAAGACAGGCCTGTATTTCGGGTATTTAAAATACATTCCAATAGATTATAGATGTACTTTCAAGTATATATTTGTCAACAGAGCCGTATGTGCTGAGAAAATATAACAACAACACATTATTGACGACACAAGAACACACAACTGACGTCACACTGACACACACAAACGGCGTCTAGGAGGACTGACACACAACTCCCTGTCAATGACAACACGGCTATCTGACAAGTGCAATATATTCTGCACACCCAAATGTGTATTTTTATAGTGTGTTCTTATTAGGTAGTGTGTTTTATTGTATATGGTGTTCAGATTGTGTAATATGTAGAGATTGTGTTAATGACGAAATGTGTAGTTGTTGATAGGTGTAGTGTGTTCAGATTGTGTAATGTCTGGAGATAGTGTAATGTGTTGAGATTATTTTATGTGTTCAGATTGTGTAATGTGTTCAGATTGTGTAATGTGTTCATATTGTTTAATGTATTCAGATTGTGTAATGTGTTCATATTGTTTAATGTGTTCAGACTGTGTAATGTGTTCCGATTGTGTAATGTTTTCAGATTGTGTAATGTGTTCATATTGTGTAATGTGCTCATATTGTGTAATGTGTTAAGATTGTGTAATTTG
This sequence comes from Radix auricularia, assembly GCA_002072015.1. NCBI lineage: Eukaryota > Metazoa > Mollusca > Gastropoda > Lymnaeidae > Radix > Radix auricularia. The sequence goes on along the minus strand of MUZC01000625.1, from coordinate 787,991 downwards.
TTCAGATTGTGTAATGTGTTCAGATAGTGTAATGTGTTCATAATGTTTAATGTGTTCAGAATGTGTAATGTGTTCAGAATGTGTAATGTGTTAAGATTGTTTAATGTGTTCAGATTGTTTAATGTGTTCAGATTGTGTAATGTGTTCATATTGTGTAATGTGTTCAGATTGTGTAATGTGTTCAGATTGTGTAATGTGAACACATTGTGTAATGTGTTCAGATTGTGTAATGTGTTCAGATTGTGTAATGTGTTCAGATTGTGTAATGTGTTCATATTGTGTAATGTGTTCAGATTGTGTAATGTGTTCATATTGTGTAATGTGTTCAGATAGTGTAATGTGTTCATATTGTTTATTGTGTTCAGACTGCGTAATGTGTTCAGAATGTGTAATGTGTTAAGATTGTTTAATGTGTTCAGATTGTGTAATGTGTTCAGATTGTGTAATGTGTTCAGATTGTGTAATGTGTTCAGATTGTGTAATGTGTTCATATTGTGTAATGTGTTCAGATTGTGTAATGTGTTCAGATTGTGTAATGTGTTCCATCTGATGTATTGATCGCAACATTCACCGCGAGACCCCAGCACGAGCTATAAATAGTAACAAGTCCCATGGGTATCAGTGTAGTTTGTGAGCACAGCCAACAGTTTGACTGTCAGGTTTGTGTGGTGACTGTCAGGTTTGTGTGGTGACTGTCAGGTTTGTGTGGTGATTGTCAGGTTTGTGTGGTGATTGTCAGGTTTGTGTGGTGATTGTCAGGTTTGTGTGGTGATTGTCAGGTTTGTGTGGTAGTTTGACTGTCATGTTTGTGTGGTATAGTCCTGACTTGCTTTGGTCGGACATAGAACTCAAACAAATCAAATAGAAACAATAGAAATAAAGCCATTCCTAAATAAATCCACCACGTAAGATGAGATCACGGGATAACATCACGCGACTGTTAACACAATCTCACTTCTCTTCACTTGCTAGAGGCGCACAGCTGTGTTTGAACACATATTTATGTTCAGTGTTTTCTTCTTGTTTCGTCTGAACAAAACTTTGAACATGTTAACAGAACACCCAGCAAGTAATAACTGTACTGCTCTCATTTCATGAACTGGTCATCTGACCAATGGCCTTCAAAGTTACGAAGCAGTAACAAAGACGTGAGCACAAGACTATTTCAAAAACTGGGCATCTGACCAATGGCCTTCCACGTTACAAAGCAGTAACAAAGACGTGAGCACGAGACTATTTCAAGAACTGCTCATCTGACCAATGGCCTGCCACGTTACAAACCAGTCATTGTAACAAAGACGTGAGCACAAGACCATATCAAGAACAGGTCATCTGACCAATGGCCTTCCACGTTACAAACCAGTAACAAAGACGTGAGCACAAGACCATATCAAAAGAACAGGTCATCTGACCAATGGCCTTCCACGTTACAAACCAGTCACAGTAACAAAGACGTGAGCACAAGACTATTTTAAAATGGGCATCTGACCAATGGCCTTCCACGTTACAAACCAGTCACTGAAACAAAGACGTGAGCATAAGACCACTTACAAGTGCAACACGAAGCGAACAAACTACTGGTTTCGTGTGTCCCGTGGTCTACCGAGCACAGCCGCCATGTAAGCCAATCTCTGTGGCTGTAAACACAGACCCGTTAAATCCTATCAGCCATTGAACTATTGAACAAGACACCAGACTCACACCTGTTATTGTCACACATCGTTGGAGGTAAACAACATTAAAATATCTACTGGTGATGGCAAATTGTCACCTTTGGCACAGAGCAGCCATAAGTAGTAGTAGTGACACAGGTTAAGCTTTCAGTGTCCGTTGTGGTTCAATTGGGGCACCAGTGTGTCCTGATGGGCACCTGTGCTTCCGAAAGGGCTCCATATATATCTGTTATATTCTATTATGTTATGAATTTTGGTTTTATCATAAAATTTTTACATTACATGGCGCAGTTGTGTTTTATGACATCATTATTGTATTATGTTATGAATTCTTGTTTTATGATACGGCATTATGATTTCTTATATTTTTATGACGCAGTTGTTTTATGACATACAGTTATTTTATTACTGCAGTTGTGTTTTTGAAAAATATAATTTCACAATTTAAAAGTCAACCAAATTTGGCCGTCGCATACGAATTAGTGTTTGTGAATTTAAAATTATTTTAAACATTATTTTTTTTATTGTCTTTTTAAAAGTTCTTGTTAGTGTTTTCGTGCATTTGTTGAGGTATGGAGAATAGCTTTATATGGAGTCATATATAATAATTAAATGAAATTATTATGAACAAATGGTTTACCTAACAATTGTGCAATTACAAATAGTGTAACTTTTAACTAATGTTCATGTTAGATAAACTATGAGGCCGGGGGAATGACATGGAGACTTCAAGACAATTTAGTTCAGTTGAGAAGAGTATCTTCGGTTTTTTATTTGAATGTCCTCGAGATGACGTAAACGTTATGGTTCTAGAGATGTATGCGATAATGTTGTTTTTATGAATAATGTATGAGGCCCGCGGCCGACCTTATCCATTGATACATTTCTTGTTTGAATAAAAATAATAAATTGATATTGCAAACATTAATATTTTTTATTTGATTTTTTCTATGAATTTTAAGTAAGTATATAATTCTATGTTTTTATTTACTATTTTACAATATATTTCCAATATTTTCTTTCATCTTTTAATTTGAAATGGGAAATTCTACTATTTTCAGAAATTCTGCTATATTCAGAAATTCTGTTATTTTCAATAAATCCCACTACGTGAAACCAGCAAATCTGTAAACACAGGAGACAATTTCAAGTCTGAATGCTTCTCTGATCAAATCGACAAATTAATCAGAGGAAATGAAGTAGGAGGATTAATAATAACAATTAAGTAGGACAAACTTGAACAATTAACGAATTGACGTACGACACGCGACTAAAATTGATACCGTGACGTCCAACTAAAATTGATACCGTGACGTCCAACTAAAATTGATACAGTGACGTCCAACTAAAATTGATACAGTGACGTCCAACTAAAATTGATACCATGACGTCCAACTAAAATTGATACAGTGACGTCCAACTACAATTGATACAGTGACGTCTAACTAAAATTGATACAGTGACGTCCAACTAAAATTGATACCGTGACGTCGAACTAAAATTGATACAGTGACGTTAACTAAAATTGATACAGTGACGTCCAACTAAAATTGATACCGTGACGTCCAACTAAAATTGTTACCGTGACGTCCAACTAAAATTGATACCGTGACGTCCAACTAAAATTGATACCGTGACGTCCAACTAAAATTGATACAGTGACGTTAACTAAAATTGATACAGTGACGTCCAACTAAAATTGATACAGTGACGTCCAACTAAAATTGATACAGTGACGTCAAAATTAAAAGAAATTCAAGGTTCAAATCGATTCTAACTTTTATACAATGCCAATAATGATTTTAAAGTCTGGGTTTTCCCCCCTTTATTCAGGTGTTTAACAATAAGAGGGTCAAGTACACATGTGTGCAGAATGAGACGATTAATTCTATCTGTTACGTTGTCACAATGGGACTCGTGCGGTGAAGTCTGAGGCATCTAGACTCGTAACTCCTGCTTTTATATCTATCTCCGTGTCTACGAACCTGAATTTCTGAACCTAAGAATAATAATTTTATAGCTAAGGGATCTCAACTAATAAACTTTTTTTTTTTACGAACCTAAATTTTATTTTATATGAACCTATTAAAAAATGTCTTAAATTTAAATTTTAATGTCGATCTACATGAACCTATAAATCAGTGTTTTGGTATCTAAATATCAACGCCAACTTCATTCCATTCTTAATTTCAGTTCGGATCAGCCCATCGGCCCGTTGCTAAATGCCAATAGCCAATATCACATTTTGTTTAGAGTCAACCCCCCCCCCCCTTGTCTCTTCCCATATCAATATCATTTTTTGGTGACTACAACTACTGGGATTTTCTCTGAGATAACCGTGGTTCCTAATGACGTCATTGGTTATAATGGTCAGCTATAGTCAGTCTTCTGCTCCTGGAGTGGCACGTGTGAGACTCTACTGACGGCAGGATATGACGTAAGACAAGGAAGACAACTTACCGTGGGCCGGTCTGTATCCGTGCATGGCGCGCGCGTGTGACGTGTAGTAGCCGCCGCCCATGTGACCGTTACCAGAATCCAGGGTGTGAGAAAAGAAGTCACTAATATCCTCTGGGGGAAACATCCCTGGGGCCGTGGGTTCGAATCCGTTACTCATCCTGGACGGGTCGCCCGGGTGACTCAGCCAAGCCGGCGAATGGTGCTGTTCAGCCGCCATCGCCATGCTGTAGTTGCTGTTGCTGTAGTACGTGGTGAGGCTGTGCGGGGTAGCGGGGCCGCCTCTATGGGCGCAGGGGTGTCAGACAGAGTGGCGCTGAAAACCTAGGGCGCCGGATAGACTGCGAGTGGGGCGGTGTGGTCCAGTTCTTTCTTTCTTATTTTTTAGACGACAATTAGATTATGAAAGCGAGCACCCCCGGTGGCATGGCTGGGGTGTAGTTAGTTACTCCCCAAGGTCCAGGGGACAGAATCAATAGGTGTGATGATATACGCTGGCCGTTCGGTATCTGATGTTTACATGTTCTGGTACACTTCCAGCGCCGTGTTATCAGTAGATAGAGTTAACAGGGCAAACAAAGTTGTGGAGCTCACTGAGTTTATTATTCAAAGTCCGTTACTTGTCAAGTCTGAAAGAGATTTTAAAATAGGAATCAGATTCAGGTGAAATTCGAATAAATAAAACAAATATTTTGTGTTGGTAATTTCTGTAGATAAAATTAATTCAATGTAGTCAATGATGTTCAAATCTTAATGTAACTGTAGGTAAAATATAAAAAAAAAAAAGAAACAACTTGTATATTTGACTTTATTCTTTCTATCTCCTCACCTGTGTATTCAACCCCGCCCCCGGCCCCCCGCCGCACACACATAATACTTATTGTCTTCACCTCCAAGATAATTTAAGCCATTCACTCATGCATACCATAAAATAATAATAATAGTAAATTGATTATTTATGTAGCACTGTTTCCCAGTAAGAGACCGGGCTCACAGCACTGTACATGAAGAGAATAACATACATATAATAATTAAATAATCAGTCATATTGAAGAGAATAACATACATATAATAATTAAATAACCAGTCATATTGAAGAGAATAACATACATATAATAATTAAATAACTAGTCATATCATAACAACTACATAAATGACTGTACGTTACACATAAGCCACGTTAATCATTGAAAAGAAATGTTTCATTAATTTTATCATAATTCATAAAACATTATGTATATTATATTAATATGGTTTATAAAATTAGATTAAATTTTATGTTACATTATATCACAGTTTATATTATATTAAATTGAATTTTTATGTTTCATTACTTTCCCGAATTTAAAAACATATATATGAATTCATATAATTCTGTTCAAGGCCGGCTTTAGGCTTTAGGCATAGGAAACTAGGCAGCCGCTTAGGGCCTCCGACTAGTCTCATCATTAGTGGAGGTCTCGCACAAGAATCTTTCAGCATTTAGTATTTTATTTTTCTATTACATCTAGGGCCCCCCATTCCCTTAGGCCGGCCCGGTTCTGTTTAACTACGAAAACAAGCTTATGTCACGAAAAATTGTACGTAAATCTTGAAGTTTTAATTGACGAAGGTTTATAAGTCACCAATAAAATTGTACGTAAATCTGGAAGTTTTAAGTAACGAAGGTTTATAAGTCACCAATAAAATTGTACGTAAATCTGGAAGTTTTAATAACTCAAGGTTTATAAGTTACCAATACAATTGTACGTAAATCTGAACGTTTTAATAAACCAAGGTTTATAAGTCACCAATAAAATTGTACGTAAATCTGAAAGTTTTAATAAACCAAGGTTCATACGTCACCAATAAAATTGTACGTAAATCTGGGAGTTTTAATAAACCAAGGTTTATACGTCACCAAAAAAATTCTAACCAATTATATATTAAATGCCTTATCTGCATCCCGGACTTGTTTTGCTCTCTAGTCTTCCTATAGCTATCAATAGTTATTTTCTTGTCTGAAGTTTTTTTTTTTTATAGAATCCAATATTCGGACAATGTCCCCGTAACGTTATGTAATAAAACTAGACGAGTCGTTCGTGCTTAAATTATTTGAAAACATTTGAAATAATCAAACATGGCGACGTGAAACAACAAAAAACATCAAATAATTAATAGATAAAAATTTCGCCTCATCTTTATCGCCCCAGATAAAGAAATGAATTTGAACAACTTATCACAGCAGAGACACCAAGATCTTTTTAGTTATCAGCTTTGACGATAATTTTTACGTTTTGTTCTTATTGACAACTTTTTTTTTATTACTTTAGAAACAAAATTGGACATCACTAACAACAAATATTGGGACCACCAACCAGAAGTGTAACTGGGTTTTCCGCGCCCTTAGCTAGTTTATTTTTGGCGCCCTTGAGAAATAGGGAAAATACTAAATTATACAGAATACATTGAATGATTAGCACTTGGCGCCCTTGGCAACTGCCCCGATACCAAGTCATTGTTACGCCTCTGCCACCAACAACAACATTGAATAATAACAACAAATACATTGGTTATCATCAACAACAACATTGGATACCACGAATAGCAATAATGGATACCATCAACAACAATATTGGATACCACCAACAAGAACTCAATAAAAGAATGCCCGCAGCACTGATAAAAGAACATGAAACTATTTTTAGGTTTAGAATGTACGCCTATCTCTCGAGTTCTGTTATTCAATTAAATGTCTTCCTTTTATCTAATCCAACAATTTTGTCTATCGGCAGGGAGCCGTTAACTTCGTTAGTTCTATGGCATGGCCATGCAGGAAACTAACCGTTGTAATGTGGAGTATCCGAGGAAGATGATGGGCGGGCTGGGTGGTTGTGTGTGTGGGTGTGGGGTTGATGATGGTGGTTGTGTGTGTGGGTGTGGGGTTGATGATGGTGGTTGTGTGTGTGGGTGCGGGGTTGATGATGGTGGTTGTGTGTGTGGGTGCGGGATTGATGATGGTGGTTGTGTGTGTGGATGTGGAGTTGATGATGGTGGTTGTGTGTGTGGGTGTGGGGTTGATGATGATGGTTGTGTGTGTGGGTGTGGGGTTGATGATGGTGGTTGTGTGTGTGGGTGTGGGGTTGATGATGGTGGTTGTGTGTGTGGGTGCGGGGTTGATGATGGTGGTTGTGGGTGCGGGTGTGGGGTTGATGATGGTGGTTGTGGGTGCGGGTGTGGGGTTGATGATGGTGGTTGTGTGTGCGGTTGTGTGGTTGTTGATGGTGGTTGTGTGTGTGGGTGCGGGGTTGATGATGGTGGTTGTGTGTGGCAGAATATCAAATCCATAAATGTGAGGCATACAATGGTTTGAATGAATGTGTGGAAAGCGTGTAGATCTACAATAACAAAAGAGTGATGCATATTTTAACCAACTTGAATCGCATTTTTAAATAAAGAACAATAATACGTCCACTCTTTCATCTACACATACATTTATTCTTTTCATCACACACAATTTGTTTGTGTATTTTGTATTTTATTCCATCTAGACAACATTATACATAGTTGTGCTAGAATTTTATAAGTTAATTAATTATTAATTATTAAATCTTATTATATCATTTATATATTTCAATTATGTCATGTATGTAGTTATAAATGATACGTTATACATATTTATCAAGCATATAAATGACATAGATAAATAAGTAAAAATATGTATCTATAATATCGATATGTAATACATTATTACATATATCCATTATATCATGGACATGGCATATCCATCATATCATGGACATATCCATCCATTATATCATGGAGATATCCATCATATCATGGACATATCCATCCATTATATCATGGACATATCCATCATATCATTGACATATCCATCCATTATATCATGGACATATCCATCATATCATGATATATAGACTATATTGTCACCACCAATTATTTCTTGTTCAATGAAGACTGTTGTGTTACGTCCTACCCATTGATAAAAACTACAATTTTATGTGTGTTTATATAATTGACTTACCACGAAACTAAACACAACTTTACTACACAAAACAACAACAACAAACAATGGAGATTATCCTTATTTGACCAAATCTTGAATTTCTTCATTTACTTGGTTTGACTTTCTCACCCGCATGTGTTAGTTTACGGAAAGGGGGGAGTGGGTTGGGCGGTCTATGTCTATGTCTATGTTGCTGTGTTTCATTAAGTTAATCTTGTTGACAATAACTCTGTGTTGTCACAGAAGCGCGTGCACCTGCCTGTGGTTAAATCTTTCCTGTCATTGAATGATTGAACCAAAGTTACCTATCTGTCTACAGACTATCAACAATTAAATCAACGTTTAATTTATGTTGCAGACACAGAAACTTCTGGTTGTCTCTCCAAAAACAAAGTTTTGTGCTATAACTATAATAGTACATATTTATATTCACTTCACTATTGACAAGATCTCTTTGTTTCTCCGCAAAAATTTAACTTTGATCTGTGTGGGACGGCGGGGGGGGGGGGGGGGNGGGACAACTGTTTACAGTGAGAAGTGCACATCAAGTTTGAGAAGAATTAAAAAAGTTGAAAACTATGACGTCATATACACGCAGGGAGCGAACTCAAGTAGTAGGGAGAGTGGGTTTTTTTTTTAAATCAATAAAACACATTATGTTAAGTCATAACAGCGAGTCGCGTACCTTGACATCAGTATGTAGTGTGTGCAAGAGATCACAACACTGTGTTTACATAACATTTCACGGTGTTTTCATGACATTTTCGGGGTTTTACATGACATTTCACGGTGTTTACATGACATTTCTCGGTGTTCACATGACATTCACGGTGTTTATATGACATTTCACGGTGTTCGTATGGCATTTCATGGTGTTCGTATGACATTTCATGGTGTTCACATAACATAACACACTGCTTACATGACATCATCACCCGGTGTTTGAATGCAACAATAACTTGGCATTTCCAAGATGCCCATATGGCGTCACTAAGAAGCGGTGTTTACATGAAACCCCCCATCTCTCTGTTTGAGAATCATTGAAAGATGTTGTTCCTAGCATTCAGTTGTCATCGGCCCTAACTTAAGTCCGTCAGAAATTGGGCCCGAATCATGAGCGCGGTGACACCTGGGTGATTAGCGCCCCATCCCCGGAGGCTGCCATTAGATCTCTGACGGTTATGTCTGCCACCGGACTAATTAAGGCAGAGGAGCATCGCCACATTGGTGGGCCGAGTGCCGCCCACAGACCGGCTTGGTGATACACTAGTATTGCAGCCCCGCTAGCATCGATGTGTACGTACTTGGTCTCCCACCGGTATAATGAGATATAGTGTACGCACTTGGTCTCCCACCGGTATAATGAGATATAGTGTACGCACTTGGTCTCCCACAGGTATAATGAGCTATAGTGTACGTACTTGGTCTCCCACAGGTATAATGAGATATAGTGTACGTACTTGGTCTCCAACCAGTGTACGGAGATATAGTGTACCGACACTTATTGGTCTCCAACCAGTGTGCGGAGATATAGTGTACGCACACAATATTGTACGATTCTCATTGAACCACATTTAGTGAATCTATCACGTTAATAATGTAGGAACATCATGTACGCCACTATATTGCATACACAACGAAAAAATTGTAGTATAATAACGTGGGTAGATCTGGTAATGTGAGCAATTATGTGGGTTAATTAACTTCAAATTTATTCAATTTAAAAAAAACCAAAAAAAAAAAAAAACCAACCCTAACAATTTAAATATGCTTATTAATCATATATTAACTGAATGATAGTTAAGCTATCGAGTCCACCGTTGTCTACATACAGCTTAGTACACTTGTACTCGCGTCACGTTTAGTTATAGTGAAGTGTAAACAGTTTTATCTCATAATGACATACTGAAGTTTTCTTGTGTTATGATTAAAATAAAGTCATTTAAGATATGTAAAGAAAAAGTTATTTTAGATATTTAAAGATAAAGTTATTTTAGATATGTTAGGATAAAGTTATTTTAGATATGTTAGGATAAAGTTATTTTAGATATGTAAAGATAAAGTTATTTTAGATATGTAAAGATAAAGTTATTTTAGATATGTAAAGATAAAGTTATTTCAGATATGTTAAAGATAAAGTTATTTCAGATATTTAAAAATAAAGTTATTTCAGATATGTAAAAATAAAGTTATTTCAGATTTGTAAAGATAAACTTATTTCAGATATGTAAAAATAAAGGTATTTCAGATATGTTAAAATAAAGTTATTTCAGATATGTAAAAATAAAGTTATTTCAGATATGTAAAAATAAAGTTATTTCAGATATGTTAAAATAAAGTTATTTCAGATATGTAAAAATAAAGTTATTTCAGATTTGTAAAAATAAACTTATTTCAGATATGTAAAAATAAAGTTATTTCAGATATGTAAAAATAAAGTTATTTCAGATATGTAAAATAAAGGTATTTCAGAAATTTATTCAATCACAATTTAACGCTTTCAAAATGTCAGCAATTCAGGAATTGAACGTAACCGCATGATTGTAACAAAAGACGACAGGACAATCATCTCAATCTACAAACGTTATTACATCATATTGTCCGACAAAAACAGTGACATTAATGCTATTAATATATTAATATTAATATTGAGATATGTGTCTCCCTAAGCTGTTAGTAATACAGATTACTATTAATTATTATTATATCTATTATTATTATTATTATCAATTTTAATAACCATTTTACAAGGTTTTTCTAATGCTTGTGAAATGTATTATAATTGTATTTAGTTTTTTTAAAAATTGACATCGTTTTAGAAAAAAAAAATTGAGGGTCTCTTTATGTTTCTTTTGAGTTTATTATAATCAGAAGAAAAAAAACCCGTGCCCTGCATTCATTGTGCGTTTATGTGTCATTGTGAAATCTACCTAACTACCTATGATGCCATGGTCAGTGTAAATAGACAACCTATCTATAAGGCTGTAGTTAGTGTAAATAGACAACCTATCTATAAGGCTGTAGTTAGTGTAAATAGCCAATCTCCTTAAAAGGCTGTAGTTAGTGTAAATAGCCAACTTTTCTATAAGGATGTAGTTGGTGTAAATAGACAACTCTTCTATAAGGCTGTAGTTGGAGTAAAGAGACAACTTTTCTATAAAGCTCAGTCTGTAGTTAGTGTAACTAGACAATTTTTCTATAAGGCTGTATTTAGTGTAACTAGACAAACTTTCTATAAGGCTGTAGTCTGGTGTAAATAGATTACTAATGTGGCGTCTTATAGATCTGACGACATGACAAACTAATTATTAGAGTTAGTACAGCTGTTATTCTGCACGACACGACTGTACTGTTTGGTACAGCTTTTGCTGTACCGGACAGGACAACAGTAAAGCTTGGTTCAGCAATTTCCGTGCCGGACTTAAGTCCATAATCTATGTACACTGACCACCATGCCGGACCTAGGCCCGTCATCTATAGGTACGCACATCGTGCCAGACAAGACGCCGTACTGCTTGGTACAGCGACCATTGTACCAGACAAAATAACTCTTCAATTCTACCACCACTTGCTAAACACTCACGGACACTTACGGGATAATTACATTTGATGAAACATTTGACGAACTGACGAATGGCACACAACTATACGAGGAAGTCAGGCTTTTGTTCCTCCGAAACACAATTCATTGTAAATATAAATGTGTATCTTTATAAGAATAAAAATGATAGTTTTGTTCACGATAATTATGTAACAGATCATTTTTTTTTGTATCCCGCACACAATTGTTGTTATCACTTACTGCGTTATTGTATTGTGTTCAGGTCTTGTTTTCATGTGTTGTCATTGACATTCCGGTGAAATTACTATTTTTGTACAAGTGGGTTAATGAATGTAGAAGATGCGTTGTCGCTGAGTTTGAAAAGTGCGTGGTAGCTTCGTTGTTTTTGCTGATATTATTATTTGTTGTTTGCGTTGCTGTTTTTGCAGCTGTTGTTTTGTTGTGTTGAGGTCATGTTGTTAATTTGGTCAACTATCGTACATTTCGACTCGGTCTTGTTAGTGTTTCTGTTCAAAACTTTTTTGTGGAAAAATTATTTTCCTTCTTGACGTTTTGCGGACCTACGCGTGTAGACAGACAGACAGACAGACAGACGGCGAAACTGTCACCGTCACTAGGTACTCGCGGTATGCGAACCCGCATGTTTGTACTACATACATAAGTTTATATGTTGGTAGTACTACATTGTCTACATACATAAGTTTATTATTATATGTTGTGTCGTCATTGGACGTCGAGACTCGGGGATCGTTCAGTTTGTTTACGTTTAAATTATACGGGGATCAAATTTATGATATTTGATAAGAGTGGCTCAAAGACGAGAACACAGTGTGTGTGTCTATGTAGTGTGTGTGTCTGTGTAGTGTGTGTTTCTGTGTAGTGTGGGTGTATGTGTAGTGTGTGTGTCTATGTAATGTGTGTGTAGTGTGTGCAATCAAAGGGTGTTATTTATCAGCTTTCGAATGACTAAACTGCAGAGAATTGTTTGATAAAGTTAAGAGTTAAAGAATGAAAATTTTTGTCATAAACATATTTGAGCTGATCTGATGACACTAGAAGGTATAAGATCAAGCCGTTTGGACGATTGCGTAGAGTCGTGTTTGTTAACACGTTGTCATGTTTGTTAATATGTTGTCATGTTTGTTAATACATTGTCATGTTTTTAATACATTGCAATTTCTATTAGCGCATACTGTCATGTGTTTTGGCGAATGTTGTGATGTGAGCGACGGAGGAAAATCTAACAAAGTGCAGTTACAAATTAAATTTAAAACAAAAAGATAATTAATATCGTAACGGCCATCTTTGTTGTGTGATAAAATAGATACATGCCATTTGTCAAGCAATACATCATACCCCCGGAGATGTGCGTCGAGATAAGTAGCAGATCTATCAATGATACTACAAGCAGATGTGAGATACAGAGATGTGCATGTCCATATTATGGGTCCATATATAAACACAAGATACTAACCAACTACTGAAGGTAACACAAGTCCAAATCAGGCGACATTCTGGTTGGAAAAAAAAACAACAACTAAACAATCAAGATATGAAATATTTCCCGTTGTCCGCTGGAGCAGAAAATGCTAGCACTAATCCTGTTGGTCTGTAGCCAAGATTTGAGTCCGGCGATAAAACACTATCGGTCTAGCCTCGTCTATGTGAGTAGATCCGAAGCTCGCTATCCAATGCAATCGTTCGGTTGCTACCATAGAGCACATCGCATTCACAAGGAATCACAAATAACTGCCTGCTCTACTCAAGTACCGCTATTAGGAACGTTCACACAACTTTTCAGAGCTGCGAGTCAGGGACGGGGAGGGGGCATGCACAGGGGGGGGAGAGGGTTAGCATGAGGAGCTGGTAAATAGAAGGGGGAGGAGAGTTTAACCATCGTTCCATAACTCTTTCAATAAAACCCTTGGCGCCACTGCAAGGCAAGGAGGCCATCAGCCAATCAGAGCCGTCGTTTTATTTTTTTCTGCTAGAGCTCACAACATGATTGGCTGTTGAAAGATTCAACGCAGTCCGTCACGCAAACGTCCAATGCGGATGGAAGTTGCCAGCGCGTGACATCAATCAATATTAGCCCCGCCTCCGAGGGGGGGATCACAGGTCCAGGTCCTCACTGGCTGGACTGAAAAAACGTATCCGACTGTGTCCCATTGGATTCTGTCAGTCTTGATCACCAACTTGATTCAATCGCGAGGACGGGCCGGATGGGGAGGAGGGGGGAGGCGCTGCCCAAACTTTAGGAGGAAGGGGATGGGTGGGGGAGACTACTCGTCGTGAACAGAAATAGAATTCTCGTAGCTTTGCGATCAGAAAGTCATTAAAATGAGACTGCGGGACCGTGGAAGCCGGGCCCTGGGACCAGGAGGAAGTCGCCCTGAGATGTGGGACCGTATTCTAATGGGCCGATAGTGGGAGAAGGGAGCAAGAGGGTGGTAGTCCGTGTGGGGAAATAAGTGAATGGTCGCGGTAAGAAAAGATTCAGCGTGAAAAAGTAGATTTAGGCGATGAACATTAAATATTTGATGGCAGAAAATTGTGGAGATGGGAAAGAAATAAACAAGGACTAGGACTGAAATTGTGGTCCGGGCTGAAATAAACAAGGGCTAGGACTGAAATTGTGGACCGGGCTGAAATAAACAAGGACTAGGCCTAGGCCTGAAATTGTGGACCGGGCTGAAATAAACAAGGGCTAGGCCTGAAATTGGGGACCAGGCTAAAATAAAAAGGTGGTAAAATTGAACATGTGGCGGGGATAAAAAAAAATGTGGGGCATTAGAGATGTAGAGTAGAGGGTATGAAAAGGAGGGGTATTGAGAAGTCGTAGAAGGTATAAAAAGTTGATGTGTTGAAGATGTGGATGGTATTATAAGGAGGGTGTGTTAACGCTGTGGAGGGTATAAAAATGTGGGTGTATTGAATACGAGGGAGAGTCAAAGATGAGTAGAAGCTGTTTAAGTCATGTTGGTGTACCTAAAATAAAATGTTTAAGTCATGTTGGTGTACCTAAAATAAAATGTTTAAGTCATGTTGGTGTACTAAACATAAAATGTTTAAGTCACACATCTAACTTTACTTGTCAAACAACTAACTTTACTTGTCACACAACTAACTTTACTTGTCACACAACTAACTTTACTTGTCACACAACTAACTTTACTTGTCACACATCTAACTTTACTTGTCACACAACTAACTTTACTTGTCGTCACACAACTAACTTTACTTGTCACACAACTAACTTTACTTGTCACACAACTAACTTTACTTGTCACACAACTAACTTTACTTGTCACACAACAATTTTTATTTGTCAACACTACCAGATTTTCACAAATTTAATCACAAAAACTTTGCCTTTCACAACATGAATGAGCCACACACAATGGGGTATTACTTGATAAACAATGGGGCAATACTTGATATACAATGGGGCATTACTTGATATACAATGGGACATTACTTGATATACAATGGGGCATTACTTGATATACAATGGGGTATTATTTGATATACAATGGGGCATTACTTGATATACAATGGGGCATTACTTGATATACAATGGGGCATTATATGATATACAATGGGGCAATTCTTGATATTCAATGGGGCATTACTTGATATACAATGATGATTTTCTTACATATAACAAGAATAATATAATAGACTTGTAGTTATACCATTACTTTGATACAGCGATTCTATAATATTAGTTCTCGAGCAGTTCTTAGCTAAAAATAGTTTTATAACAGTAGTTCCTGTTACAGTAGTTCTATAGCAGTAGTTCTATAGCAGCAGTTCTATAGCAGTAGTTCTGTTATAGTAGTTCTATAGCAGTAGTTCTATAGCAGTAGTTCTATAGCAGTAGTTCTGTTATAGTATCTCTGTTATAGTAGTTCTGTAGCAGTAGTTCTATAGCAGTAGTTCTGTTATAGTAGTTCTGTTATAGTAGTTCTATAGAAGTAGTTCTGTTATAGTAGCTCTGTAGCATTAGTTCTATATAGCAGTAGTTCTGTTATAGTAGATCTGTTATAGTAGTTCTATAGCAGAAGTACTATAGCAGTTGCTCTATAACTATAACAGTAGTTTTATAGCAGTAGTTCTATAGCAGTAGTTCTGTTATAGTAGTTCTATAGCAGTAGTTCTGTTATAGTAGATCTATAGCAGTAGTTCTATAGCAGTAGCTCTATAGCAGTAGTTCTGTTATAGTAGTCCTATAGCAGTAGTTCTATAGCAGTAGTTCTGTTATAGTAGTTCTATATCAGTAATTCTATAGCAGTAGTTATATAGCAGTAGTTCTATAGCAGTAGTTCTATAACAGTAGTTCTATAACAGTAGTTCTATAGCAGTAGTTCTTTAGCAGTAGTTCTATAGCAGTAGTTCTGATATAGTAGATCTGTTATAGTAGTTCTATAGCAGAAGTACTATAGCAGTAGCTCTATAACTATAACAGTAGTTTTATAGCAGTAGTTCTATAGCAGTAGTTCTGTTATAGTAGTTCTATAGCAGTAGTTCTGTTATAGTAGATCTATAGCAGTAGTTCTATAGCAGTAGCTCTATAGCAGTAGTTCTGTTATAGTAGTCCTATAGCAGTAGTTCTATAGCAGTAACTCTATAGTAGTAGTTCTGTTATAGTAGTCCTATAGCAGTAGTTCTATAGCAGTAGTTCTGTTATAGTAGTTCTATATCAGTAATTCTATAGCAGTAGTTCTATAGCAGTAGTTCT
>MUZC01000625.1:755544-767030 GCA_002072015.1 Radix auricularia | reverse complement strand
AGCGGACAAAATCAGCGAGCGGTAACTGTGGTAGCGGACAAAATCAGCGAGCGGTAACTGTGGCAGCGGACAAAATCAGCGAGCGGTAACTGTGGCAGCGGACAAAATCAGCGATCGGTAACTGTGGTAGCGGACAAAATCAGCGAGCGGTAACTGTGGCAGCGGACAAAATCAGCGAGCGGTAACTGTGGTAGCGGATAAAATCAGCGAGCGGTAACTGTGGTAGCGGACAAAATCAGCGAGCGGTAACTGTGGTAGCGGACAAAATCAGCGAGCGGTAACTGTGGTAGCAGACAAAATCAGCGAGCGGTAACTGTGGTAGCGGACAAAATCAGCGAGCGGTAACTGTGGTAGCGGAAAAAATTAGGGAGCGGTATCTGTGGTAGCGGACAAAGCAAGAGCCAATCGGGGAAGAGATTCTCCAGAAACGGTTGAGGCTGAGGTGTATTGGTCATACATTAAAGAAAAAATGCTTCTAATGAAAAAGGCATGCAAGTCGTGACATGGAACCCCAGGAAAAGCGAAAAAGAGGCCGCCCTGGAAACACTTACGCCAAGAATTGGAGTCAGAAATCAAGAGAATTGGCCTTGACTGGAAGATCCTGGAGAAGTTGGCCCAGGATAAGGATGCCTGTTGGTCACTCGTACGTGGCAAATGTCCTTGGAGGATTTGGAGACACCGACGATGATCAGTGGATGCTCCTCGTGGACGAGAAAACTCAACAATAAAATAATTTTTATTATCATTGATCGCAGTAATGATGCCTGAATGATGACAGCTACAGCACGACCAGTACATGATGACAACTACAGCACGACCATTACATGATAGCTATAGCACGACCAGTAGATGATGACATCTATAGCACGACCATTACATGATGACAGCTACAGCACGACCAGTACATGATGACAGCTACAGCACGACCAGTAGATGATGACATCTATAGCACGACCATTACATGATGACAGCTACAGCACGACCATTACATGATGACAGCTACAGCACGACCATTACATGATGACAGCTACAGCACGACCAGTACATATCGACAGCTACAGCACGACCACCAGTACATAATGACAGCTACAGCACGACCACCAGTACATGATGACAGCTACAGCACTATCAGTACATGACAGCTACAGCACGACCATTACATGACAGCTACAGCACGACCAGTACATGATGACAGCTACAGCACGACCATTACATGATGACAGCTACATCACGACCAGTACATGATGACAGCTACAGCACGAACAGTACATGATGACAGCTACAGCACAACCAGTACATGATGACAGCTACATCACGACCAGTACATGATGGTAACTACAGCACGACCAGTAGATGATGACATCTATAGCACGACCAGTACATGATGGCAGCTATAGCACGACCAGTACATGATGGCAGCTATAGCACGACCAGTATATGATGGCAGCTATGGCACGACCAGTAGATGATGGCAGCTATAGCACGACCAGTACATGACAGCTACAGCACGACCATTACATGACAGCTACAGCACGACCATTACATGACAGCTACAGCACGACCAGTACATGATGACAGCTACAGCACGACCAGTACATGACAGCTACAGCACGACCAGTACATGATGACAGCTACGACACGACCAGTACATGACAGCTATAGCACGACCAGTACATGATGACATCTATAGCACGACCAGTACATGATGACAGCTACAGCACGACCAGTACATGACAGCTACAGCACGACCAGTACATGATGACAGCTATAGCACTATCAGTACATGACAGCTACAGCACGACCATTACATGATGACAGCTACAGCACGACCAGTACATGATGACAGCTACAGCACGACCAGTACATGATGACAGCTACGGTACGACCAGTACATGATGACAGCTACAGCACGACCAGTACATGATGACAGCTATAGCACGACCAGTAGATGACAGCTACAGCACGACCAGAAGATGATGACAGCTATAGCACGACTGGTACATGATGACAGCTACAGCACGACCAGTAGATGATGACAGCTATAGCACGACTAGTACATGATGATAGCTACAGCACGACTAGTACATGATGACAGCTAAAGCACGACCAGTACATGATGACAGCTACAGCACGACCAGTAGATGATGACAGCTACAACACGACCAGTACACGATGACAGCTACAGCATGACCAGTACATGATAGCTACAGAACGACCAGTAGATGATGACAGCTACAGCACGACCAGTAGATGACAGCTACAGCATGACCAGTACATGACAGCTACAGCACGACCAGTACATGACAGCTATAGCACGACCAGTACATGATAACAGCTACAGCATGACCAGTACATGATGACAGCTACAGCATGACCAGTACATGACAGCTACAGCACGACCAGTACATGATGACAGCTACATCATGACCAGTACATGACAGCTACAGCACGACCAGTACATGATGACAGCTACAGCACGACCAGTACATGACAGCTACAGCATGACCAGTACATGATAACAGCTATAGCACGACCAGTACATGATGACAGCTACAGCAAGACCANAGGGGGTAAAACTTAAAATTTTAATAGATGAAATACAGGGACCAAAATATTGCTTCAATCTTTTATCGTCAAATATGACATTGCCTCAAAGCAGCATTCATAAGTATATTTTTAAAAAAAATTACTTTGCACTTAAAAATGGCATGTCCCTATCAACAATAAATGAGTGAGGTAAAAATCTGAAACAATGAGAAGGGTCAATTTGATCTTGTGTATTCATAAACCTAATTGTGATTTGAAAGAAGAATTAAGGTGGATTCACTAAAAGTCTTTGGTAGGGCTTAGGCCACAAAGAGATACATTTCCATTATGTTTTAAGAAAATGCAAAGGAAAACATAAAAAACAAAACAAGTTAACATTAATAAGTCATCTTGTGTCAAGGTAAAAATTTATCATAAGCTCTGCTGAAACATGAGTAAGCGTAAAATGTCATTGTAAATGACAAGCTAACAAAATAGTCAGTGTGACTTTATTTATATACCTGCCCAATGTGAAATCTTGAAAAGCAACCTAACAAATTGTTTTCTTTTCTTCGGTTTAATCTAGATCACGAAACAACTCGTATGAGAATGACATATTTCTCTTTGAATGGCTCTTTTAATTTCTGATATTGCGTCAATGAATCTAGAATGTGGATGTCAATTATTGTCGAGAGACCCCATATTAAAAATCAATATTACCAGTAAGCGTGTCAATGATTACAAAAAGAAGACAATTAATAAGTTGATTAGTTATAATAGAGAGAAAAAAAACCTAAGAGGGAATAGGGCTTGTTGTTTCTAAGACAGGAAAACTTCATAACCAATCCAGTCGTAGCTATTTTTAGGAATTGAGGTCAAACTTTTCTCAAATATTCATAACAGCGTGTTTCGAAACATTGATCTCACTAAAAATGATCTTATAGGTGCAATTTTGTACAAAAAATTATTTCTTCACACTTAGTTTTTTCAGCTGAATAAGTAATAGTAATTATAATAATAATTATAATAACCCCTTTTCAGACCATGACGACCTATGGGGCAAATGAAGCACCAATTCAAAACAAATGTCAATACTTGCTAGTCAAAATTTGTCAAGGTTGTGTAAAATCAAATGGGGAATAAAATGACATTGTGGGCCTAAATTAATAAGCATGAATTAATCTTTGTAATTGAAACGAAGTGCATTGTTAAAGGTGTGGAATAGTTTTTTACTTTCCAATGTATTATTTTCTTTATGAATTTGAATGTCGACAGTCATAACAGTTCTTAAACTCAAAAATATATTAAAATTTATAAAATATTTATTGATGGGTAGGAAATCAATTCACCTCCAAGCTATTTCATACAATTGAGAAATGCATGCCCTATTTAAGTAAGCAGTAATAAAAGAGGCCGCATTAGATGATATACTTAAAAATACACATTATAAAAATACAAGATATTGTTTTGAAATCCACAAGAAAGTTATAGGTGTCGCAGGTTTCCCCTCCCCCAGCTAAATGAGACAAAATATATTCCAAATTTACACCTAAAAAACATTAGCCATTAATGTGTTTTTATTTTTATAAATATGATTTATTTTTTTTTTATGAAAAAGAAATTGTATACGTCTAAATGTAAAAATATTATTATTTTTATTTTTTCATTTGCTACTTACGTTACTTCTATAGTAGAAAAATCGTGCATTATGTTATCAAAATTTAAATTGTTTGTAATATCTTTTTCCTTTTTTTTCCACAATATTGCAAGATTTTGTAGTCTTAAATCACTTATTGTTGAGCGAGTATTTTTGTTCCAACTTCAGTTTGGAGAAGCTCATTTCATAACTAGATAAACTGATAGCAATAGTTGAAACATTCTTAGAAAATTTATAATGTTGGGTAAAGAATTTTCCATTATTTACTGTTGAACATATTTTAATAGATCAAGGGGGGCATTCCCCCACCCCAACTTTGTGAAAACATAATACGTCTTTTTGTAGTCTAGGTACATCAAGGGCTGGTCTTAGGTTCCTGAAACCTAAACGGTCGCAATGGGCCCCAGCGCTTTCATAGGTCATATCTATCTTAATTTTCACTTATTATCTTTATTAATACCTCATCCCTACCTAAACTGGGGCCGACCCAATCCTTTTCGCATACTAAGCTGCATAGGGCCCCGCCACTGCTAATACAGCCCCGTGTACTGCCATAAAAACCTGGATACTTTCTCTTTTTATACAATTCTTTATCAATGTAAATAAAGAAATTTATTTGATGTTCAAATTCTTCATTTACTAGGTTACAGGGTATTATACATGAATATTTTCATGCAAGGACTTGTAACTCATCACGGAGTTCTTTAATTTTCTTTTGTAATTATATCTATTACTAAAAACATTTCTGGTTGTACTTCTTGCTGTACAGATAGGACCACGTCTTCTGAATTTTCCCAACTCATATTTTTCTCCTTCTAACTCGGTGTTCAGCCGCTATCGTTAATTCTCTGGAAAAGCTTTCTGTATAAGCACAAATCTTTGTTCCATAAAATGGGTTTGCATAGTTTGCATTGATTTAAAAAAGATGGGTTCCCATAAATTGAGACACCATAGAAAAGAAAAAGATTGCATTTGTCTGAGTAAAATTCCAGCATTGGATCTGGTTTTCCTTGTTACTTCTTCAGATGTCATTTTTTTCAAGGCGCTGGAAAATTTTAAGTATTTTTTTTCGGAATTATTTCTTTTTTTGTGGTGTCTACGGAAAATTAGTAACTGTTCATTTGTAATGAATAACGGCTTTTTAATGAAAACTCAACTGATATGTGCTACTTTATTGCAATAAAAACAAAATAAATTTTTAATTAGTTACCTTACAATAATTTTATGAAACCTGAAGCAGTAATATAATTTACTACTTGCAAGTTGAACACAATATTTAAACCACCATGTCAAGTAGGCACTTGTTATCGCATCTTTCTGCGAATGTCGAAATTCCACGCAAAAACTGCCGAGGTGACATTAATAGTTCATATTTTCAGACCGGTGGTGATGTTGTTTTTTTTTTTTTTTCAATTTTCTAATGAAAGCGCCATCTGTGACGTATACCGTTTAATTTTCCTAACAAAGCGCTACATTTGTTGGGCTACTATACATTTTTAAACGGTTTTGCGTTGGCTATAACAATTACTATGTAATAAAATACATATTGGACGAATCCATGAATTAAAACTGAAAATTAAGTTTCCTTTTGTTTCACCATGATTTTCCCCCTTCAAAAGAGGTTTTCGGAAATGACTTTAATTTTTAAATGTACATAAATGCCACCCTTTGAATGAGTGCCGCTCGGGGCGGACAGCCCCACCGCCCCTTCTAGCTACGCCACTGGCTACACATATTATATAATCTTATTTGGTAAAGTAGTAATGGGTGATAATAGTTTCATTTCCCCCTATTAAGCATGGTCGGAGAAAGCTTAACGTCATGAAATTATTGCTAACTCTACTTTACTGTACTCTACAATACAATAAGAAACAACACTGTTTGATACAACAATGTATAATGCACAATCATATACTAAATATATTGACATTATATAGTATTAACTGTAATCATAATTTGACAGTTTTTAAAAGCTTTTGTGGACGCCAAAATTCCCAAACACGAAATATAGAAAATGTATTTACCTGAAAACAAAACAATAATCCGAAGGATACACGAGTATGACATCCTCAATGAAATGATTTCAAGTGATGGCAGTTCAAGTGATGGCAGCTCAAGTGATGGCAGTTCAAGTGATGGCAGCTCAAGTGATAAGCTTAATGTTGTCTTGTCCAAAACCAAACGAGAAATGAACGGTCTGGGGAAATGGCATCTATGTGGCTAATATTTTTTGATACACGTCATGTTATGTTACTTTGTGTTCATGTTATTAACATCCCTTATTAAAGTTGCCAGTGGCGTATTCAAATAAAATATTAGATAGGTCTCGAATGATATAAAATAAATAAGATAATTGCATATAAATATATTAATCCAATTTCCTTCGGCCTTTGAATTACAAATTAAACATTTTATTACAATATTTGACCCATTTAAATTTATAAACTTAACTTTGCAACACCCTACGTACAAATGTGAAGTTAAAGACCAAATCATAAAGAAAATACTTTAAATTTGAAATTTTGGTTCAAAACGTGTAAATTTGCCGTTGACGGAAGTATTATAATACGTTGTGCTGTACAATTTATAATTGCATACATCATGAAAGCCCTACGCCTTTCATTTTCTTTATAACATTTCCAAACGATTAGTCAATTATGAAAGAAATGTATCTTTCTATTTTAAGGTAGTACAAAACATCGGTTGGTTAGAAGTTAGAACATAGAAATATATAATATACTTTTTTGAAATAGTTTACCTCAAACAGATAAAAGGAAGTAATTAAAACATTGAACATGAGAAATTTCAGGCAGAACAAGCTTTTAAAGAGTGAAAAAATAAATACATTTTTTTCATTAAAGACATTTCAATTTTATCTGCAATGGACACAAATAAATATATCAAACCAACTAGACACTCCTTTGCATTAAAGTTTGTTCCCTAAAAAATGTGATGTCTGTTAGAATGTCAATTTGTCATGAACGCTCCAAATGTTAAAGGCATTTCACTAAAATATTCAAGAGGATGGGTAAATCTCTCTCTATGAAATGATAGGCATTTATAAATAATTGCTTAAGACAATCCAACTAAAGTCATACTCTTACAAAAATTAAATGTCAATTTGGATGTTCCTCAGAAGTTTCGACCCCGGTCGGTTCACCCATTTCATTTCTAACTCGTCAAATTATTTCAATATTGTAATTAATTGAAAAATTTATTTTTTGTATAAAAATAATGTAGTTTATTATTATAATATAATGTAATGTATTTAAAATAAAAAAGTATGAAAGTGTTTTTTAATTTTTTTCTTTAAATTTAATCCGTGATATGGCCATTGAAAATTGAATACATAACTATACAAACATTCAACATTTAATGCGAACTCGCGATTGTGATAAATGCAGTATACCGCTGTAGAATCCATTTTTACGCTAGCGTTTTCTCAAGATTCAGTTTGTATTAAAAAATATTAAAAAGCCAT
Source organism: Radix auricularia (assembly GCA_002072015.1). Taxonomy (NCBI): domain Eukaryota; kingdom Metazoa; phylum Mollusca; class Gastropoda; family Lymnaeidae; genus Radix; species Radix auricularia. The sequence goes on along the minus strand of MUZC01000625.1, from coordinate 759,366 downwards.
AGTTTTATTTTCCCCTGCTACAAAGGAATGAATGAACATGTGATGCTCAGTTGATATAGAATTTATTTCTTAAATAATGAATTTCGACGCACCTAAACGCTAAATTAACAATTTTATTCCCACATTAAGTAAACAAAAAACTTAATTGACAGTTTATATTTCAAAACAACACACAACCACACACTTATTAAACCGTTGCCAGCGCTTTCCACATAAAATCTACTTAATGACATAATTGAAATTATATTAAATGTTGAGGAATATAATTCGTGGTTTTAAATTTGTCAATCTGATTCAAACATGTAAAATAATAAATAATAAATCCCATGCATCGAGTGACAATTGTAACGAACGTTCTTTAACAAATCTGTAGCAAAGAAATAACGGGGTAATAAAAAAAACACCTTAAAAAGCAAAGTTTCTAATAATAAATATCATATACCAGACATAACTAAAAATTATGTTCATTATAATACGCATTGCAGGACAATCCAAAAAGCTAAAATATTAGTTTTACTATTTTCAAAGCCTTTTTTTTTTTTTTTTTTTTACAAAATCTAGAAGAAAAAGTATGGGGTTTGGCTTAGATGATCTCTGCATGTACATTTAATATCAGTGTCTTTATTGTAGAGAGGGGTGGACTGGGATGCCGGAAAAATTCACGGTGGTCCACCAGGACCAGCAAATTAAAACTAATTAATAACTAATGAGGGGTGATATCAGAGGCTACAATTTTTTTTAATATATAAAATAATAAAGCCAAGCCATGAGCTTTTGATATGCGTTGCTAACTGTACATCTACTACTGGAAAAGGTATGTTTGAATAATTTCAAGAGAGACTCATTGAATGTAACATAAATATTGAAAATTGTGTCGGTAATGCTACAGATGGGGAAAGCCAATATGCAAGGACAGTGCAATGGATTTACTTAATGATTGAGTGACATCGTACCTCATCAAATTCATGTCTAGTGCTAAGCATATGTATTGAATTTTTTTTCTAAGTGATGACACTCAAACCACTACCTCGTCAATTAGCTGATTTCAACTTGATGGTTGGCTAAAGAAAGTGAGTTAGAAAAGTATTTGGAAATTTTGTTGATCCAAACTCATCATTGTTCATTGAATTGTTTTAATGTTACAAATCTAACCAAAAAAACTATCACTAAACCTAACCCAAACCCTAAAAACTATCACTAAACCTATCCTAAACCGCAAAAAAGATCACTAAACCTAACCCAAACCCTATAAACTATCACTAAACCTAACCCAAACCCTAAAAACTATCACCCGAACCCTCTATCTAGTATGTTTCAGGAGTAGTAGCTTGTGCAAGCTCGAACAGACATCCATACAGGACAGAATTTTCAAATATATCAAAGCAATTAGCCTCATGGTGACATTTTTATTTTAAAAAAACTATTGCCGTCTCCCTGCTGAATTTCAGCTCCATTTGGTTCCTGGAAAGAGGTTATAAAAACATGTTCAATATAATGCGCACTGCGAAACAGACTAGGATAATTTTTTACAGATCGAGAATATATATTTTTAAAAAGTATAGTCAAAATAATGCACACTACACCACGCCACTGTAAAATATTAAAATTCTTGTTCAATATAAAACGCACCGCTACAGTATAGCACAAAAATGTTCATGCTATATAGAGATACAGAGGGATATCTAAAAATTCATTAATTTAATTACATTCGATCGATGTGAAATTTTGGAAGATCATTTCCATTGTCATCACAAGAAAGCCTGAAAAAGATTAGTTCTTTAACATACAAAGAAATGGGTTAAAATCTATCTAAAGATTTCGCTCCAAATATGCAGACATGACGATGTTTAAAGAAAGATTACACATTTGTCCGGCAGAGGCAATCAAGTATTAATGTTATAATTGTATCATATAATAAAGTAAAGACAAAATCCATTTCAAATGCTTACAGCACACGTGCGCACCGTAAATTTCAGTTAGTCATTCTTTCTAAAACATTACTAAATTTTGTGCTGAGAGTTCTCTTGAGAATGCAAGTTACAGTTGGTTAGAAATATACATATGAAAAATGTAATTGTCTTAATCTGAGACGAGTTTACCAAATATAAAAAGTGCAATGAAACAATCGAACAATTCAATCACATATTAATTTAATTTTCATACCTGCATTGAAAAAATATATTCAAAAGTAATAAATCCAACGTAGCAACACTAAGTATTTGTAACAAAATACATACGATGATCGATCTGAACATAAAATATTGCAAATGAATCAATAAAAAATCCCAAATTAAAATATTATTTTTCCTTTTAACCAAAATGGTCCTATTTACCAAATGATCTCTACATCAAATACTTTTCTGTTTCATTAATGGATACAATTCTTTTTTTTTCTTTCAGGTTTTCATATAATACACTATGTTTTGTAAATTCTTTTATCCTGTTACCGCCTTTTTTCCACCGATATAAGGGAATTTATTTACGAAGTATTTTAATATTGATAAATTCAATTAAAAACTTATTTGGAAAATCAACGATTTAAGAAAAAAAATGCTTTAGGTCATTTAAAAGAGTGGACATCTCCTGTTGAAATCTATATAAAAAAATAAAGCAGTTCTTGACATGAATTACATCAATTATATATAAAGGAAATATATAATTGTATATAGAGTTGAAAATATCTGATTTAGTTTTTATGTCTTTTCGTAATTAATTATTTTTACAGGAAACTTTAAAAAAGGTAACTACTACAATTTTACTTTTCTGTAACTATGAGTTGTTATGACATAAAACCCTACTTTCCTAATAAACTCACTTACTATTTTTAAGGTATTAAGTAAAATTTTTAATTCATATAATAATAATAATAATAATATGATAATTTATATAGCGCTGTATCCCAGCAAGGAGCCAGGCTCACAGCGCTTTACATTGAAACAACAATACATCTATACTAATAAAAGGGAAAGCCCTCACTGACTGACTGACTGACTGACTGACTGACTGACTGACTGACTGACTGATTCATCACTAATTCTCCAACTTCCCGTGTAGGTAGAATCATGAAACTTTGGGAAGTTGTTGGATACCCTCTGACTACGAATATTGGCGAAAAAGAATTTTTAAAATCTAACTCATGTGGGGCCGGGGGCCCAAAAATTTTTTTTGCTAACATCACTGAATCTCCGACTTCCCGTGTAGGTAGAAACATGAAACTTTGGGAAGTTGCTGAGTACCCACTGTGGACAAAGTTTGGCAAAAATGTTTTTTAAAAATATCTCTCAAGTGGGGCCGGGGGCCCAAAAAAATTGTTTCCTTATATGGGCTTTATAAAAATTGAAAATCACCAATTTTCCTATTTCCCGTGTAGCTAGAAGCATAAAACTTTGGGAAGTTGCTGGGTAACCACTAATGACGAAGATTGGCGATGAAGAACTTTTAAAATCTCGCTCATGTGGGGCCGGGGGCCCAAAAACTATTTTTTTTCTTTCATCACTAATTCTCCAATTTGCCATGTAGGTAGAAGCATGAAACTTTAGGAAGTTGTTGGGTACCCTCTCACGACAAAAATCGGCGAAAAAGAATTTTTAAAATCTAACTCATGTGGGGCCGGGGGCCCAAAAAATTTTTTTGCTAACATTACTGAATCTCCGACTTCCCGTGTAGGTAGAAGCATGAAACTTTGAGAAGTTGCTGAGTACCCACTGTGGACAAAGTTTGGCAAAAAAAGTTTTTAAAAAATATCTCTCAAGTGGGGCCGGGGGCCCAAAAAGATTGTTTCCTTATATGGGCTTTATAAAAATTGAAAATCACCAATTTTCC
>MUZC01000625.1:737707-754228 GCA_002072015.1 Radix auricularia | reverse complement strand
CCCCTTATATGAGCTATTTACAAATTCAAATCATTACTTCTCCTATTTCCCATATATGTAGAAGCAAGAAACTTTGTAAAATTTTTGATTACTTGCTTCCGATGATAATTGGCAAAAGAGAAAGTTAAATTTCCAAACTAATGGGGGCTGGGACCCCAAAAACGTTTTTTTTTTCATAATATGAGCTATATAAAAATTGAAAATCAATAATTCTCCTATTTCCCATATAGGTAGAAGAATGAAATTTTTTTAATTTTCAGAGTACAAGCTCCCTACGAAAATTGGCAAAAAGAATGTTAAAATTCACTCTAATTGGGGACCGGGGGCCTAAATACATTTTTCTTATATTAAAAACTGAATTATCACTAACTCTCCAATAGTCCATGTAGTTAGGAGCATGAAACTTTGGGTAACTGTTAAGTACCCTCTCACGACGAATGTTGGTGTAAAAGAATTTAGAAATACACATTCATGGGGACCGGGCCCCAAAAAACTTTTTTTTCTAATATGAGTTTTATAAAAATTGAAAATCACGAATTCTCCTATTTCTCGAGTAGGTAGACTCATGAAACGTTGGGGTTTTGATAATTACACTTTCACGATGGTAGCAGGTTAAAAAATATTAAAAATATCTTTTACTGGGGGGCAGGGGTTTAGGCAAATGTAGTTTTTTCCTAATATAAAACTATATAAAAACTGAACATCAATAATTCTCCCTTTCCCCATGTACGTAGAAGCATGAAACTTTGTCAAGTTGTTTAATACATGCTCCCGATGAAAGTTGGTGAAAGAGAACTGTAAATTCCCATTCATTGAGGGTCGGGGGCCCAAATATAGCTTTTTCTTATATTAAAAACCGACTCATCTTAAATTACACAAGTCATCGTGTAGGTAAAAAATAAAAATTTTGGAAGTCGTTGGGTTCCCTCTCACGACGAAAATTGGCGTATTATAATTTTAAGATTCACACTCATTGGGGTCGGGGCCTCAAAAGCGTGTTTTTTTCAAATATATGCTATATACAAATTGAAAAGCACTATTTTTCATATTTCCTAAATAGGTAAACGCATAAGACGTTGGGTGTTTTTTTAAATACACTTCAACGATAGCAGAAGGTGAAAAAATATTTAAAATATCCCTTGCTGGGTGCCATGGGACCAAATATAGTTTTTTATGCACTCATTCACTTATCACTAATACTCCATCTTCCCGCAGCAAAGCGCGGGCAAATTGCTAGTATATAAATAAAAAGAAACATTCATAGCATATTAACTACATAAATGACAATACGGTATACTCAATACATCAGCTACGTTAATCATTTAAAGAAATGTGGTTTTATTATTTTTGAAAATAAATTTTAAAAAGATGTGTCTTAAGTGCAGTCTTAAATGACTTAGCAGTTGAAATGCTACGGATGTGTAATGGAAGAGAATTCCATTGTTTGGCTGCAGAAAAGGAGAATGACCTTTCGCCAAATGTTTTAGTTCTTATCTTAGGAACACAGAGAATGCGTGTATACATTTCTTTCCCAAAAATATCTCAACAGGAACTAAAGTTAGGTTATTTGCTGATAATTGTATAATCTATAGAACAATCAAGTCTGAACAAGATAGCACAATTTTACAAAAAGACTTAGATGAATTAATAAAAGGTGAAACTAACTGGAGTATGTCCTTCCACCATGAAAAATGTCAACTGCTAAGAGTAACAAAGAAAAAAAAATACATTCAAAATACGTCCTCCATGGAAAAGAACTAACCTAAACTAAAGATGCAAAATACTTAGGAGTCATAATAAATGAGAAACTATCTTGGAATCCACATGTCAATGAAGTTATTAAAAATCAAACAAAACATTAGGCTTTATAAAAAGAAACTTTTACAAATGTAACAAAGATATAAAACTAAAATGTTACCTCACCCTGGTGAGACCCATAGCCTACTAGAATATGCATCTTCTGTATGGGTCCCATCCACCAAAGAAAATATTGATAAGTCAGAACAAATCCAAAAAAGAGCTGCCAGATTCATTACTGGAGAATATTCAAAGCTGACAAGAGTAACACCGTTAGTTAAATCAATAAACCTTGAAATCTAGAGGATAGAAGAACCAAGAGAAAATTAGAAATTATACATAAGGCAATTAATTATAATCTAGAAATACAAAACAAAGATAACTTAATACAACCCTCAGATAGACAAAAATATAAAAACACCTTTCTTATTCCATATGCAAGAACAAACACATACATGTTTTTTTCTTTCCATGCGGTATTCGTAAGTGGAATGGGTTGCCTGAAGAAACCAGGAAAGCCAACACTTTATCATCATTTAAAACTCTAGTAAGAATACAGGACTAAACACAAACTATAGAAATACGTAGGACGCAATAATCTTCTTTACAGAGGGAGCATCTGTAACATATAAGATAAGAAGATAAGATAAAATTACTGAAAGGTTTTACATATTTGACAACTGCCGTTGCATAAAAAAATAAATATGCTTCCAAATCGCATCTTTAGGCTATCTAAAGAAACAATTGTAAAAGCAGGTAGAAGATAAAAAACTACGCCCATTGCCTCTAAAAAAAAAAGGCAATACATATCTCCAAGCGCCAATAAATAAAATTATAATTGTTGAAAATGTAATGTCATTTCAAAAAGAATTTTAAGAAAGTAAAATCGAAACTTATTGAAGAGCCTTTCAGTAAATTTTTGTCATCATTTTTTAGGCGATAAAAGGTAAAAGATTTTAAACGGCAAGTCTTGTTATAAAACAATGCATCGAAATGACTCATTTAGAATTGCTCACTGGAAAGTTTAAAAGAAAATGAAAGAATTTCTTTCTATCTTTGACTCTATAAATACCAACACTAAAATTTACAACTTTGAGGCGAAATAAATTTTAAATAGCGGTTCACGTTTTTAGCACGTTTTCCAATAGTAAATTACATTTGATTAATTCTATACCATCTCCCACTCTGAGTAGTTGTACGACAGAGCTAACCCAAATATAAATAATATGGAAAGGTTTTGTCCATAAAATAAGTTATTCTATTTTTTTACAATTTCTCTCCCCACCCCTTTTTCAGGGAAGTATAGGGTAATGGGCAGCGGCGGATTTAGCTTTGTCTCTGCGTGGTGGCGCCTCCAAATTTTACTAATAACCTATCATCCGCAAATACTAATAATTATTAGCTTACTAATTTAGTGCATTTCCCAAATCATTAAACAAGTCAAGCAGAATCAACAATATAAACAGATGTGTTTTCAAAATGATAACGTAAATTTATTTCAATCGTATATTTCTTTATCTAAAAAAGAAACTTAGTTTATACATATTTATATAGAGCCCTGGGCTCTAATTAAATTCAAATTGATGTAATTTCATTAAAGCAAAATGATTTATCGTTGATTCAAAGTCAACTTTCTCATCTAGATCACTTTCATTTGAAATTAATAACAATCCTGTCATTGTTGAGCGCAATTGATTTTTGATTATTTTCAATCAATGCTTACAGAAAGATTTAAGTAAATTTATAGAGTACTAGCAATTTACCCGCGCTTTTAAGTGGTAAATTAGGATTTCAGTTATTAAAAAATGCGTATTTTTATATACCTCATTATGATTTACAAAAAAACAACAACTATATTTAGGCAATCGTCCCCTTAGTAAGAAAGGATTTAATATTTTTTGTCTATTACCATCGCAGGAGCTTGCTCAACAACTTCCCAAAGTTTCCAGCTTATACCTAAAAGAAGCTTGGGGAATTAAATTTGATTTAGTTTTATATAGCCCATTGTAATGAGAAAAAAATGTTTTGTGTACCCGGCCAACCGTGAGCGGAAATTGTAAAAATTTATATAATTATTTCCTTATTACCATCGCGGGGTGTTACTAAACAACTACAGATGGCTTTATAATTTTACCTACACAGGAAATAGGAAAAACAGTAATTTTCAGTTTTTAAAAGCTCATTTTATGGAAAAACGACATTGGGACGTCCAGCAAGCAGTAAGTGATAATTTAGATATATATTCACCTCTTACCATCGAGGAAGTGCAATTAACAGCTTCCTAAGGTTTAAAATTCTACATATTCAGCAAAAAGGACAATGAGTTATTTTCAATTTTTACAGAAATAGCTTTTGGGACACCGGCCCCACATAATTTGGCATTTTAAATTCACTTTTCGTCGTTAGAGGGTACTCAACAACTCCCCATATTTTCATGTTCCTACCTACACGGGAATTTGGAACATTAGTGATGATAGAGTAAAGTGTATTTAACAAGCCCCAACGTTTCACGCCTTTACCTATTCGGGAAATACGAGAATTATAGATGTTCAATTTTTATATAGCTAAGAAAAGAGAGAAAAAAACAGTTTTTTCGGCCCTGCCGCCCATGAGTGTGTATTTCAAAATTCTTTTACAACAACTTTCGTCCTGAGAGAGTACTTAACGATTTCCAAAGTTTCATGCTCCTACTAACACGGAAAATTGGAGAATTAGTGATGAGTCGGTTTTAAATATGAGGAAAACTATATTTGGGTCTCCGACCCCCCATGAGAGGGAGTTTTAACATTCCTTTTGCCAAAAGTCGTTGGTAGTGTGTACTCAATTTTTTTCAGTTTCATGCGCCTACCTCTACGGTAAATAGGAGAATTAGGGATTTTAAATTTTTATATAACTCATATAAGAAAAAACGTTTTTGGTGCCTCGGCTCCTATGAGTAGGAAATTAAATTTTTTCCTTCTTAAAATTATCGTCGGGAACATGTACTCAAAATGTTTGTAAAGTTTTATGCTTTTACCTACACGGGAAATAGAAAAATATAGAGCCCATATAGGGGAAAATGTCTTTTGGACCCGGCCCCACATGAGCGAGATTTTAATTCTTTTTCGCTACTTTTTGACGTGAGAGGGTACTCAACAACTTTCCGAAATTTCATGCTCCTACCTACACGGAAAATTGGAGAATTAGTGATGAGTCAGATTTTAATATAAGAAAGACTATATCATGGCCCTGTGCCCCTCATGACAGCGAGTTTTAACATTCTTTTTTGCCAATTTTCATTACAAGTTTGTACTCAAAATAAATTCCAAAGTTAACGTTTCTACCTACATGGGAAGTTGGAGAATTAGTGAAGAATCAGTGAGTAAAGGCTTTCGCTTTTATTAGCATAGATTGACAAATTACGGAGACCTGATGCTATTAGTTTTTCAGTCAAGAATGGCGAACCTCTTTTAGTTTTAGTTTACTAGATAGTGATGGGCGTACTGCTGCATACAAATCTTTGCAAGTCGAATATTCAACGATTGCTTCTTCAAGGTTAATGTCGCCTTTGTTAATTTTCCAAAAAACTTTAATATTTTTTTCGACGTTTGGGATGGATTATTACAATAGAAATAAGGAAATGTGCCTCGAAAAAGTCATTAAATCGATCATTTATTTCTGTTACAAATGTAACCAAGATAGTGAAGTACGTTTCAGATTTAAAGCTTGAAATTTGATCATCAGCCCATTCATCTCTGATAAGTTCGCCTGCCATGCTTTTTCATTTTTGCAATTTGCTTTTCTTTAAATTTTGTTTATAAAATCTAGGTTGGAACGATTTTCGTAAATAATTGATTTGACATATACTTTCAGTTTAAGAATTTCAAAAGCTTTTTCGCTTCTCATTTCAGCAAATTTATTTCTTCCAACATCGACCAATTGTTTTACAAATGCTATGTCAATGCTCTGGCACTGCAAGTATTTTTTTAACACGAAGATATTATTTTAAAAATATCATCAGAAAAAAAAGAAGAATATTTTTGTTTTAAAACAGTGCTAAAACCTCTGCTCTTACACGTCCTTTATATTCTTTTGATTCCATTGAATTTATATCTACTAGAGTGGCTAGAACAGGAGAAATTGACCCAACAACTGCAGGCTTACAGTTTGCCCATCTTGTATAAGAAAGTCCTTTCAGAGCATCTACTGATGATTAATATTGAGATTTATGATGCTCTTTAAGAGTATGTAGATGTGGTTAGCTAGACGTAATGAATGCATACAACCTTTCAGCTGTGCCAAATAACTACTACACATCACTGCTTAAAGACATTACTTCGAATTAACCTAATTCAAAACATGGGCACAACAATCATCATAGATGGCATTGCGTGAAAGTTTCTTTATTTGAGTTTGAAGGCCATTCCAGACATCACAGTTGTGCCATCGTATGTCTGTCCTCGACAAAGTGTGATATCAATGTTTCCCATTTGTAATTTGTAGTTCCTTTAAAATATTCTCAGCAAATGGGGCAACATTGCTGTTATCCAAAGTGTAAAAGCATTGCTGGATTGAGCCATCTTTTTGCCCTGGGCACAAACCCACATGGGTGCCCCCTTCTGCCTGTGGCTTCAAACCTCCAATGACCACTGGTATGATCCAAATTATGCACACACAGATTTACCTCAGGCAATGATTTTGAGTACATCAGTAGCGTTAATTGTGCACAAGTCTGCCTCATTCATCAGCAGAGACAAGGAACCATTTCTTCTTGTTTCATCTACTTTGATTTTATCATTAATTTAATATGCACAAGGCGATTTTTACATTTGGAAAATTAAACTTGATGTTTTCTCTATCACTTTGTATAATTCAACATGACTGGACGCGTTGGATTAAGATTTTGATGCTAGAAACTTGTTACGATTATGAGTGGAACTTTCGTAGCTCAATATGTAAATAATTGTACAGATCTATAGGATAAGCATTTATTAGTCCTTGAAAACACTGAGATGTTTATGGTACATCAAAAAACAAGAAAATGAAACTGCTATATCCTTTTATACCTTTCCCTGTCTACTCATCATCCTCTATTTCGTTAACAATTGCATAGAAAGTAGATTTATGAAGTTTGCTTATGACATTCAAATATACCTCAGGGGTATCGCCATCAATCTACAGTTTCTTTTACGATTACCAGTGAACCTGGTGTTATTTCTTTTGTAATATCTTCAAACCTTTCGAATTTAATTTCCTAAATTCAGGCAAGTGATCTGCTAATGAAGAATACAAATCAGCACACTTATTCAAGTTCACGTGCTCATTTTGAAGTGCTTGAATGGCGCTAAAAATATGTAGATCTAACGATTCATGAAAACAGACAAGCCTGAGAGAAACTTTTAATTCTTTTATCTACTTTGACATGTTTTCTGCTTCTCTTCTAGTGTGGCCCTTCTGTGACCTTTCTCCGTGTAAAATTTTAAACATTTTAGCAACATTAAACATTTTTAAACATTTGGATGACTTGATTTTACAGTTGCAATTGGGTAGTGTAATGTCGATTACGCATGGCTACTGAAACAGTATACACATTTTTCTTGAGTACTTGTGGTTCCACCAAACGCTTGGTGGAAACAAGAGTTAAATTTCCCACTCATGGGGGTCGGGGCTCAAGAAACGGGTTTTTCCTTACATAAGCCATATAAAAATTGAAAATCACTATCTCTCCTATTTTCCCGAATAGGTAAGAAGCATGAGACTTTAGTTAAATTTTTTAATACACGCTTCCGACAAAAATTAGCAAAAAAGAATGTTAAAATTCCCTCTCATGAGGGTACCGGGGCCCAAATATGGTTTTTCTTATAATAAAAGCCGACTCATTTCTAATTCTCCATTTTCCGTGTCGGTAAGAGCATGAAACTTTGGGACATTGTTAAGTGCCTTCTCACGACAAATGGCGGTGTAAACATTTTTTTAAATACACACTCATGGGGGTCGGGGCCCCAAAAACGTATTTTTTCCTAAATGAGATTTTAAAAAATTCAAAATCTATAATTCACTTATTGCCGTGTAGGTTGACACATAAAACGTTCGAGAGTTGCTAAATTCATATTCGCGATGGTAGCACGTTTGAAATATTTCAAATATCCTTTACTGGGGAACGAATGCCCAAATGTAGTTTTTTCCGAATATATATTATATAAAATCTGAAAATCACTTATTTGTCAATTTACCGTGTAGGAAGAAGCTTGAAACTTTGGGAAATTGTTGAATACAATCTACGGACGAAAGTTGGTAACAAAGAATGTTAAAATTCTTACTAATGTGGGACCGGGGGCCCAAATACAGTTTTTTCTTATATTATAGACCGACTCATCACAAATTCTAAAATTTTCAATGTAGGTAGGAGCATGAAACTCTGGCAAATTGTTAATTGCCCTATCACGACGAAAGTTGGTGTAAAAGAATTTTGAAATACACACTTATGGGGGCTGGGGCGCCAAAAAAAATTTTTTTTTAATCTAAAAATTGAAAATCTTATTTCCCGTGTAGGTAGATAACGAAAAATACTTATATATATTTTAAAAATTTCTTCTCATGCGTCTTCGAGGACCCAAAACTTATTTTAAAACTAAAATGAGCTATATAAAACTGAATCACCACTAATTCTTCAAGTTTCCGTGTAGGCAGAAACATTAAACTTTGGAAATTGTTGTGTACCCCCTCCTCCTCCCCCCCCCCCCCCCCGCGATGGTAAGAGGCAAAAAATATTAAATCACCTTTTTCTAGGGGTATGATTCACAAAATATACTGTTTTTCCCAATATGAGTTATATAAAGAGACATATCTTTAAATTTCCAAATTCTTGTGTACGTAGGAGCCTGAACGGTTGAAGTTAATGCATTTAGTATATCCATCTTGATTCAGATTAAAATCAATAGGTGTTTTAAATTAGTGTTACGCGGGCTCTCAACGCTAACTGAAATCCTAGTTTCCGGAGCAAAACGTGGGTAAATTGCTAGTTTACCTAATAAAAATAACAATTGGCGAAAATTTCAAGGGTTTCTACAACTACCATCATTAAAGCAAGAATTTACTCTGTGTCTTCTGATTGGCAAATTTTTTTGACCTAAAACAAAGTCATGTCTATCATTCATTTCAATGCTTCTCTGTTCTTTTCCACTTTACAACGCTCCTGACTGATCAAACCATAAATTACTGTTTTCAAATACGATATTTTGCAAGCAAATGCTGTCATATTGAAGTAAAATTTTGATTAGTGGTTTCGTGTCTAGCAATATTTTTTAGTGTTCACTAAGGGCAAGACGCCCCCAGCCCTAAAATAGCTAAATCCGCCACTTGTATGGGGAGTTTTCATTCCTGACATATAAATGTTGATACTTCTTTTTGGAGCGATCCGCACTGTATGGAAGAGTATGACGTAATAGAGTCAACGTGACCTAGCGTGAAAGGCATTTTTTGAGAGCGAGAGATCTGCAGTGGTTGTGTTTAGAAGGGCACGGGTTCAAAACAGCGACAGTCAAAACAGCGACAGTCATAACAGCGACTTCAAAACAGCGACTGTGTCAAAACAGCGACTGTGTCAAAACAGCGACTTAAAAACAGCGACTATATCAAAACAGCGACTGTATCAAAACAGCGACTGTATCAAAACAGCGATTTCACAACAAAGCTATTCTGGTCGAACCGTAAACCTAACACAGTGGTTCTCAACTTTTTGACACATAGACCCCTTTTTCATTTTCTAAACTTATCCAAGGACCCCAAGTAAAAAACTACATAAATGCATAGAGAAAAAATTAAACCTAAAACAATAGCAACATTTTGATGAAGTATTTAATGAAAATTATAAATTTTGATTGAAATAAAATTTAAAAGCAATTAATGACGCAGATTAGTATATGCTACATTCATATGCACTTATTCATATACAAACAGCTGGTGAGTGAAATAAAATTGTATCAACAAAAAATTATAAATAACATTTAATTTGTCTTAGCTCCATAATATATAAAATGAATTAAAAGGAAGATTTAAAACAGAATAGAAAAGATGACGGTTATTTAAATTATATCTCATTTTGATAAAGTATTTATTGAAATTAAAAGTTTTGTTTAAAATAAAATTTAAATCAATTCACAGAGGCTACGTATACACTCATTTATTCAAATAAAATTTTTTTTTTAAAAACTACTCAGGGAAAATAAAATTATATTAACAAAGAATGAATAACATTCAATTTGTCTTAACTACATGATGCATAAATGATTTAAATAGACAATTTAGTAAATCATCAACAGCCTGTTGTTTGCGAGCATGTACATATACCCGGTATCCTTTTCAGCGTCCAATTAAGCACACCCGATCCGATGTAATAGGACAATAAAAAAGTCACGTGGTCAGGTAAAGGTTCGTAGATTCACTCTACCCCAAGTCATTTTATTTACATTTCCCATAAATCTCGCCAGAAAACTTTGACCTGTGGTCGTCGCTTAGTCTAGCCCTCGTAACATGTCCTGATGTAACATGGGCCAGCCAACGAACAGTGCCTGGTCTCGGTAGACTTCAATTGATCTCTCCACCCCGATCAAAGGGGCGATGTAATAGGACTATTAAAATGCACGTGGTCAGATAGTGCTTTGTAAAGGTACTTAATTTAATTCTGCCTCTCATTCCATTATTTACCTTCTCATAACACTCGCAAAACCATAGGTATACATTACACTATAACATAAAAGTCAATTCCTCCACTCCCATGCCAAACAAAGTTAGAAAGGACCATATTTATCTTTAGTTTTTTAACCACATTTTCCCCATCCATCGGTTTTACACTTTTAATCGTAAAATCAAAATCAATTAATGAAATATAAAAAAAACAAACAAAAACAATTTGTTATTAAGGTGTTGACATAAATGGCGAACCTCGCAGCACTGAAACAACCACAAACATGCGCCCTTTCATTCCCTTCTGTTTCTTGTGTAGACCTACCCAGCATAAAAACTGAATTGTAATAAGATGAACAAAGTTGTCAGTATATACATTAAATAATTACTAACACCGCGTAGCGGACAATATCGTTCAAGCATGGCAGCTGGGCCCATATGACTTAACAGAACGTTCCTTAATTGTTGTTGACATTTTGTTCAGTTTATTTTCGTCTTAGTTTATGAGTATGACGAATGCATTGATAGGATGAATAAAAGTTTGTAATGCGTTATAGTTCACCATAGTGTGTTACTGAGTGTGTAAAATGAGGTACATGGATGGTGGCTAGGTTACATTGTATGGCGATCATGAAGGCGAAAATACTGCGGCGTTTATAATGGTTGCCCTGCCAGATTTTTTAAAAATTAAAGCCCCCTTGTCGAAACGGCACGTAGTCGACTGTCCGATGGTTACACAATGGCATGTTACGAAGGCTAGACAAAGTGGCGACCACGGACCGCCTGTTATGGAGAAGGTTAACAAAGAGATTGTTGGCTGAAATAATGTAGGTACCTTAAAAAGGATTATCTGAACACATTGCCTTTTTATTATCCAATGATATCGGATTGGAGTGGTGAAGGAGTTGGATAGATTTGGAAAGATCTAATATTAAACCCTATTATTTTTATTTTTAAAAACTAGAAGAAGAAAAAACAATTATTTGCGAAGTAAAAACGAGGGTCGAAACATCCGAGGATCAAAAAGTTCTGTAGTCAAACTGTCTCTGCCCCTCCCACCACAAACCCCCTCAATAAATCGATTGAATCTATGTTTGCTAGTCTCTATCGAGATTTCTGCACAATACATATGACTAAAGTAATAACAGTTATAATTTTATTTTTGAATTTTTTTTTTTAAATGTGCCCTGAAACTGTGTATACACTCCTTAAAACAACACACCAACATTTATTTATACAAACATCCAGTTGATTATTTTTAATTTTATATTGTCCCTTCTCTACAAAAAATCTGCATTATCACAAGCAAAAGAAAAAAGTCGCTATTTTGATACAGTCGCTGTTTTGACACAGTCGCTGTTTTGAAGTCGCTGTTATGATCGTCGCTGTTTTGACTGTCGCTGTTTTGACCGGATGCGGTTTAGAAGAACCTTGGAATTAAAGTTATTAAATTTATCAATGTTACGACGGTGTCTATTTTTATATTAAATTAACTTATCCTTGTGGTCTTTACAAAGACCCAGACAACGACGTAACACCCGTGACAAACTGCCACAAATCTAAGACCCCCCCCCACTCGTCACATTTTCGAAAAAAAAATACTGTTTTTAAAAAAAAATATTAAAATATACTATAAAACACCGTAATGTCACACGTGACAGGACACCTTGTCACAAACTCTCACACTTTTTCACCCCCTTCCCCTCTGAAATATTTCTACTTTATGGTCGGTACCTAATGAGATCTAAGTTTTCTCTATTTGTCTCTACAGTTTCTGATTTTTTTAATGTACGTCTTTCAGACAAGGGGAGGGGGGATTACAAAAACTATACTTAAGCCATGTGCAGGGTAAAAGGAACCGTCCTTGCAAATTAGGTTTAAGTCCGTTATTTGAACTTTCCGTGAAAGCGGGACACAGAGCTGATACAAAAAACAAACACCAACTAAGCTGTATACATTAGATTTCTAAGCGTAAATAATTGCCTTTTGTATTATTATCACTGTGCTCTTTTTAGCGCATTTTCGAGATGTCGAAATCGCTATTGCACCCGCTTTGTCCGTCCGTCCGTCTGTCATCACCCTTGATCACAGCATCCATAAGTCCTAGACCCATGATGTATATATGTTTTTTGTATGTCCTGACCTGCCATTTGTGCATCAACACTCAGTTACTCGATCCGTTTAAAAATCCCGTTAAAACTACCAAAAAATATTTCGAATCGAGAGGTAACACTAGCACAGGGAACGGCCGCCATTGCCGGAAGTCGAATGCACAATTCCTCAAGCATTGAAGAGTCGTGCGAAAGGGTGCAAAATAATTAGTTGTTTTTTTTTTAGTTGACGTCATTAGAATATGTGTAAAAGTTTAGAGAGTTTTACGTCATCATTTGTGGTGACTTGAAGTTGGATTAAAGAGAAAATAATTATTTTTTTTTAATGTACAGAAATGACTTTTAAATTAAAAAAATGTCAGGTATATACATTACACAAGAAAATTCATAAAAATATGTCTAAAATCTAAACACAATTACTGATAACTACATAATTCTGATATCTAACATAAGTACTGATACATAATACGAAAATGCGCTAACACGTCCTGAATTCCAATAGGTACCAGGCTTAACATGATTTTTTCTTCTATCCTCTAGTGTTTCTACCTTTAACTAGCAATTTAACTAATGGCGTTACTCTTGTCATTTTTGAATATCACCCAGTAATGAATCTGGCAGAGCAGCTATTTTTTAAATTAACCTTATAGATTATGTATTTTTTTAGAATGAGTCCCATACAAAAGATGCATGCCAATCTCACCAAAGTAAAGTAGCATTTTAGTTTTATATTCTTTTACATGTTGCTTTTTAAAAGTTTTTTTTCGAAATATACCGCACTAGGCAACAGGAGTGTACTGCCTTAAAAATTTATCATCTTGCAAATATATATTTAAATTGTTAAGTATGTATGTGTATGCGAAGTTCACCCTTCTGTCTTTAAATATAATTTAACTAAATTTTGTGCTGAGATAAATATAAGAATGCAAAATATTGTTAGTTAGAAATATATCAAAAAAATGTATGTCTTTCATTCTGTGAAGATTTTACTTGTTATATAGAATCTTATGAAACAATGGACACCATCGACCATCAAACCTTGCTAAAAAAAACAAAAAACTCCCAAAATTACTTTGGAATTTCTGCCTCAGTTTTTGCTTGGTTTTAATAATATTTTTTTAAAAGATCACGGGTGGTATCATTAAGTGGCTGTATCTCTCACAGAGCTGACTTGGTTTATAGTGTGCCTCAGGGCTCCGTTAAGGGTCCGGTCCTTTTAGTGCTGAAATATCTACTTCTCTTCAAGAATTCAGTCAAAAGCCAAACAATTGCAGATGATACTCAAATTTTACAATACACTGATCCCTCTTATTTTGACTTCACTGTCTAATTGATGCAGGAGTGCATTGGTGACGTCAAGTTTTTGATGACCTTCAGGAAGATCAAACTGAATGATAATAAGATAGAAGCACTCCTATTCTGTAACAATAAATCACGCAGCACTTTGTCTTTTCCTAGTTCTTTTCAGGTGGCCTGGTTCTGTTATGCTGTTTAAAACATCGTTTAGGAACTTTGACTACATTATTTCTGACAACATGTCTACTAACAACATCATCAATCACATCTGTCGCTCTGCCTAATCTGCCATTCGTCAGATAAGCTCAATCCGTCAAAACTTAACAACTAGTGCAACAAAGACTCTAGTCTGTGCTCTTGTTCAAGCTCGTATTGATTACTGAAGTTCTCTTCCGTCCGATGCGCCAAAAATTGCATTGAAAAACTACAGAAAGTTCAAAATTCAGTTGTCTGATTAGTTCTAAAAGCACACACACACAAAAATAAATAAAAATAACAAAAAAACAAAACAAATAGTACTGAAAAAAAACATGACCATGCTCCTGTATGCACATGTAATGCTACCAATACAATACCAAATTAATTACACATTGCCGTTCTCTGTCACAACTTCTTTTCTTACTCATGCCCTTCCTATATAACTGAACTTCTGTAGGTCCACTCACCAAGTCGTCAGCTACATTCTTCTACAGTCATATGCATTCTGTGTGTTCCTAAGTCAAGAATTAAATATTTGGCAGAAGTTCCTTCTCTTTTTGTGCAACCAAACAATGGAATTCTCTATCAGTACACATCCGTAGTATTTAAACAACTAAGTCCTTCAAGACTGCCCTTAAGACTCATCTTTTCAAAATTTATTTTAAAAATTAATTTAAAAAATTTTTTATGATTAAAGAAGCTGATACATAACTTATTTTCATTTATGTGGTTATTATTATGTGAATGTTTAATTAGTATATGTATGTTATTATCTCAGTGTAAAGAGCTGTGAGCCCGGCTTCTTGTTGGCAAACAGTGGTATAAAATTATAAAATTATTATTATTATTATTATTCTAATAAACAATTTAATGGCAAATTAATGTGATTTAAAATCCTGCATATAAAAATATCAAATAGCTATAAATCCAATGTAGTATGGAATTGTATTGAGAATAAAACACATAAGCCAATAGATCTTAAAGAAAAAAGTCACATTAATCAATAAAAAAAATCATTAAGATTATTTTATAAATAATTTGGTCCCATTTGTCCCTTCGCCGAAACGGTCTTACGTATAGATGGATTTCCATCATATCTGTCTCCTCATTGCTAGCGAAACGTCTCTCAAACTCCTACAGACTCCTACAGACTCCTACAGCTAATCGGAAAAATGAAACAACATTGCAGTTACCGGTATTCTATATTCAACCAATACCAATGATAGAGTCCACATGGAAAAAAGACTCATACAAAGATTTGGTACGTTTTATCCATATGGAATTAATCAAATCTATAAGTTTACCTAACTGTAAAATAGTTTTTCAGTTGTGGTTTATTACTGTAACTTTAGAAATTTTAACTTACTCCTTTTTCCTAAATCCTGTTTCGTTGTTTGCTTTTATTTTCTCATTTCTTCCATTTCACATAACATTAAAATAGCATGTATTTCGTAGTGCAGTAGTTATTACATTCACTTAACACGCGAAAGTTCGTTGGCTCAATTCCCAGCTAAGACATTACTTTTTAATTTTCAAAAGTGTTTGTCTTTGTGCCCGTTAATTTCCCACTTTCTTTTCCATCTTTTCCATCATGACTTTGCAAAACAATAGTTATCCCCTCATCCGAGGTTCATGACTTTTCTTCGATCTGTGTCTCTTTGATTAGCGATACATAAATTTACAAAATTGACACAAAATGTATAATTTTTAAATATGAATTCAATTCAGTTTTGTTGAATCTCGTTTATACATTATATTTGAAAAAAATATCTTGTGAAATCGAATATGACATATATCAAAATATAAAACAAATCTAAAGACTATAATGGATAACAATGTTCAACATAAACTAACATTAAATGGAATTAATAATTAACAAATATTAGTTCAATTCTAAATTTAAAAATGAATGCAAACAAAAAGAGAAATTATTTAAGAAATTTAAGGCTAAAGGTGGTCGAGTGGTAGCGCGCTCGACTGTCGTACCGATGGTCGAATTACGGGCACTTCGACCCCGGACGACTCGACCCCGGACAGTTTGAACCTGCCAGTTCGACCCCAGGACGATTCGACCCTAGGGTGTTTCAACCCCGGACGATTCGACCCCTTTCTTTTTAAGGTGTGAAATGTTTTTGTTATTATAATTTTAATTTTCTTTCTTTTGTAATTGAAAATAAATATTTAAGTTTAATATTATCTCTTTAAAAATAAAAATAGTATGAAATAGTTCTTTTTAACGTTTATTTAATTGTGATGATTGAACAAATAATATAGTTTTATATTTATATCTCTTAAAAATTTAAAATAGAATGAGATGGTTTTTTTAATAACTAATTTATAAAATAGTACAATATATATTTAAAAAAGTAGTCTAATTTATAATTATATCTCCTAAAAATAGAATGAGATATATTTTTTTAAATAATTAAAAATATTACAATTTATAAACGTCTAA
>MUZC01000625.1:723267-737681 GCA_002072015.1 Radix auricularia | reverse complement strand
TATATATATATATATATACACACACACTGATTACCAGTCAACATTTAAGACTAAATCATGATTGTGATCAATACGCTATTGGTCTGAGGTAGAACGTCCTATTCCATCACAACCCTGATCCGATGTAATGGGACAATAAAAAAGGCAATGTGGGCAATTACATACAGTATCTATGCCCATGCTTTCTTTATTTACCTTCTCAATGACATTCGCCAGCACACAGAGTCCTGTGGTCGTGGCTTAGTCTCGTCTTGGTAACTTGTCGTTCATTATTCAACTACCGGACAGTTCAAAATCAAGACGTTTCGCTTAGTGTGCTGTCAATATTGTTGTAAAAGCTGCCCTGGTACCCTTTTAATGCCCATTAATTTTGACATCATGACCGCTTTATAATACAAACAAGCCACCACCCGTGAAACTCATTCTACAACGTCATGCTTCCAGTAACATATTTATTGTGAACTACCAAATTTGATTTCAGCTGTAAATGCATGTGTCATAATCATAAACTACCGATGGTAAACTGAAAATTGAAACAGACACAATAAGTAACGCTCAGTCAGGTCATACGGGCCCAGCAGCTTGAGTGCTTTTGTCTGCTATGCGGCATATTAAATATTGAAATTTATTTACGGTGGATAACTTTGTACGTCTTATTAAAATCATTTTTTTCTGCCAGCCAGGTCTAAAGGTGTTAATGTTCATAAGAAACATAAGCTAATGCAAATGTCGTGGGTTGGTAATGGTTTTAACGTCCAGGATATTCGCCATTCAGCATGACGTCACCCATTATTTAAAAAAAAACCACTCATTTATTGTTATTTCTGTGAAAACCTTTTAAAGACTGAAAGATATAGATTTTTTAGAAAGATATATATTAAACATATAAAGACCCAATAATACGTATGCTTGGGATAGGAGTACACTTAAGTTATAGTTATCACTCGTTTTTTGGCGAGCGTTTTGTGAAAATTATTACTGGGAGTGGGGGCTTAGAGAATGTAGAGACCTATACAAAGCACACTCTGACCACAAGCCATTTTCATTGTCCGATTACATCTTGACTGTGATTGGGGTGGAAAAAACAAGAGAAGTCTACCGAGACCAGGGACTGTAAGTTGGCCGGCACATAATGGTATGTTACGAAGACCAGACTAAGTGACGACCACAGGGCATTGTGTGGGGGATTAGAATTTACGTACCATTTTTCTGACCACATGGCCCTTTTATTGTCCGATTACATAGGATGGGATTGGGATAGACTTGGAAGAACTTTTCTACCGTCGCATTTAAGGGTTTATAAAAGAGGAACATTAGTTGCTCAGCATCAGTTCCTCAGAAATTTACATGTGTGAAAATGGAAAATACTCTGGAATATATATTGACGAAACGAGGGAGAAAATCCTTGATTCTTGCTAACTATAAATTCACAAGGCATGTCAACTTTTTGTAAGTGTTTATACCTTGTTTTCAATTTTCCTATTAGAAAATAGTTGTTCAAAATAATATTTGTTCCTGTTTTAATATATATTAGACTTTTATATATTGTACTATTTTAAATTAATTATTAACAATAACATCTCATTCTACTTTTTATTTTTAAGAGATACTAATATAGAACTATATTATTTATTCAATCGTCTTACTGTACGTAAATAAACGTTAAAAATAAATATTTCATACTGTTTTTATTTTCAAAGAGATAATATTAAACTTAAAATATTTATTTTTCATTACAAAAGAATTAAAAAATAATTTTTAAAAACCCAAACATTTCACGCCTTAAAAAGAAAGAAGTCGAATAGTCCGCGGTCTAAACACCGTAGGGTCGAAACGTCCTGGTGTCGAACTGTCCGGGGTCGAGTAACCCGGGGTCGAATCGTCCTGGGTCGAACCGTCCTGGGGTCGAACCGTCCGGGGTCGAAGTGTCTGACTACCCTGATGGTCACGAATTCGAATCCACGAGAAGGCGAGGATTTGTTCCCGGGGCCTGAGTAGTCCCTGAGTTACCCAGCTCTGAATGGGTACCTAACTAGACAATAGTTAGGCGGGTTGGGTAATGCGTGGAACACCTTTAGCCCTGGCTGTGACCGTTGCATCACTTGCCAACAGATCCTCTCTCATGGTCTGTGGACGCAATTATCTTCTGCATAAAAGAAGCATCTGTCTATCTAAGATAAGATAAATTAAAAATGAAAAAAAAAAAAATAAAATTAAACACTTGACACAAAAACTTAGTCAAAATCTACAAAATAAATATATCAACATTGCAATTGCTAAAGATAAAAATAAAACCTTATGGTCCTTATCAAATCTCGAGAAGGGAGCTTACAGTAGAAAAGGCAAATTTAAAAAACCTATAATGATAATAAGACTAAAGCTAATATCCTTAACACATATATTTCATCATCATTTCCTGCCTCCAAAGACAAGGAAATTTAATAAATTTAAATAAAATGGAAGAAATAGGTAACATAACTGTAGACGAGATAGGTACACAGTAACTTCTAAAAACAAAAACTTTAAAATAAACAAAGCTACTGGTCCAGATAAAGTGCCTTCCAGGTTAGTAAAATAACAAAGCAATGAACTGTCCCAAATACATGTAGTTCTTCTTCAAGCCTCTCTAAACCAGGGTAAAGTGCCCCAGGATTGGAAATAAGCCAACGTAACTCCACTCTTTAAAAAGGGGGATAAATTAGACCCCGGTTAATACAGACATGTTTCACTTATCTTATATGTTACAGACGCTCCTTCTGCCTCCTACGTATTTCTATGGTTTGTGTTTAGTCCTGTATTCTTACTCGAGTTTTAAATGATGATAAAGTTTAGGCTTTCCTGGTTTCTTCAGCAACCCATTCAACGCCCGAATACCGGACGGAAAGAAAGAAAACTAGTATCACCAGCAAATTGCAAGAGCACATTATATATTAAAATGATTAACCACCCAGACAAACATAATGGCCTAGGCTCAACACGACTTTAGAAAAAAATGATCATGTGAAATACATTCAACAGGTCTTATAGATAAACTGTCAAAAGTCTTAGACAATAATAATCAAATAAATACAATATAACTAGACTTCTCAAAAGCATTTTTGTCAAAGATCAAACCTTATTTTGCTTTAAAAACTTAACTACTGTGGAATTGCAGGTCCCTTACATTACAGGATCCAAGACTTCCTTTTGTGTAGGGAGCAAACTGTAATAATTAATAGATCTAAATGTGCAATAACAAATGTTAATTATGGAGTTTCATAAGGAACTGTATTAAGTCCTTTACTCTTTTTAATTTATAAAAATGATTTACCCACAACAACATCTCAACATGAACACAAGTTAGGTTATTTGCTGATGATTGTATAATCTACACAACAATTAAATCAGAACCAGATAGAAATATTTTACAAAAATACTTATATGAATTAATAAAATGGGAAATTAACTGGAGTATGTCTTTCCACCCAGAAAAGTGTCAAAGAAAAGAATACCATTGAATTCAAAATATTTAATTCATTGACAAGAACCACCCCAAACTTAAAAATGCAAAATACTGACGAGTCATAATAAATGAAAAACTATCATTTTGGGCCCCCCAGCCCCGAAGGAGTTGCAATTAGGAGTTTAGTGCCTTATGGTATTTCAATATTGGCTATTAAGTATTTATACACAAAGTTTGGTTAAAATCCATCAATATAGCAAGTAGCTTTTGCATAAACTAATTTTTATATAGCTCATATAAGAAAAAAAAGACATAAGGGCCCAAGGACCCATTCTCGGCAAGATATAAAGTTCAAAACAGCTGTTTATTTTAATATGGATATAATGGATATATGCATCATTATTAGCCAAGACCTTTAATAATTAAATAGGGAATAAATTCTTCGACGTTTACGAAAACAGGTATTTTTGGCCTCCAGCCCTGAAGGAGTTGCCATTAGGAGTTTAGTGCTTTATGGTAGTTTAATATTGGATATCAAGAATTTAATTGCAAAATTTGGTTAAGACCCATCAATATAGCGTGTAGTTTGCGAATAAATTATGTTTTATATAGCTCATATAAGCAAAAAATGACGTTGTGTGTCACCGGCGTCCTTTTAGTTTTAAATTGAGAAAAAAAAGTAGCCATTTCCATTCCGAAAAAGTACTCAACAGTCTCAAAAATTTTCATGACGATCGGATGAATGGTTTAGTCAGCTATAAAGTACAAGCGCGCGCGCACAAAGCACACATACATATGCAGACATACTTTGAGTTATATATATATAGAGAGAGAGAGAGAATATCTGAGTAGAAAAAGAAAGAAAAACTTCTTTACTGAAAGCTTTTATCCACATTATGAGGCCTTTTACGGAGCAATGACTCCTCACTTAATAATTAATGTTCTGGGATCTGTGTTACGGTAATCCCTTATCCCTCTATAGCCACAGTCCTAACTATTTGGATATGTTACTGCCAAAGCCCGAATCGGCAATTTCGCGAAGTGGCAAATGTTGCTGTAAAGTAGAAGGCCAAAGCCGAGCCACTTCGCAATATGGCTAGAATCAATTGGCTAAAGCCCGAAGAAAGCAGTCATGAAAAAGTTTAAGGTTGAGTAAGTGGTATGATTTAATATGTATCTTTGATTGTTAATTAATTAGTAATGATAAAAATCAATTAGAAAAGGGAAACTTAATAAGTATAGTAATCAATTTATTTCTGTTTTCGCTTAATTTTTAATAGAAAATAATATTATATAACAGTAATTTTATTCGAAAAATGAAATTAAAAAAAATAATAATAAAATAAAAAACAAATAAAACAAAATGTGTTAAAACAGAATGGTCGAAACGGCAAGGATTTGTATATGTACTGATTTGGCATTTTCCAGTACAGAACAGTCGTAGCTAACAATTTATGTTTGGTTAGTGACCTCGGTACACTTACTATTGTGTTATTACAACCCACAAATTATGATATACGTACCATATGACTTATCTTTGCAACTTCTCGAAGTGGCCGGATTTCGGGCCTTGGCCGTAACAGATATAAACTTTCTGGTCTGAATTAACCACACACACATTGACTACTCTAACATGATTATCATCATATTTGTCCTAGGACACATTTTCATTACGTGTCCTCATGTAGTAATGAACTTAGATCTCTATGAGATTAAAATCTTTTTACACTATCTTCAAATTATAATAAAAATCATCATCATAATAAACACAACATCAATAGTTAATAGTACTTTGCAAATAAGCAAAATAATCCAGTTTGAACTGGATTGTTTTAATTTAACTCTACTGGTTCCTCATATTAATTCTTTTAGATATTTATTTCAGGATTGCCTCCAGCATGACATAATTGTACAAGGATAACTACTTATCCAAACTATAACATTTTATCAGTAGGAAAGTCACCGCATTACAAGTAATTATATAACAACAATATCCCTGTTTTAACATAAATACCACATGACTATGAAACCTTACGCTCATGTACCTGAGTTCTTCACACCCAATTTTTCTTATGCGAAATCATCTTTAAATGCTACCTTTATCCCCTGGTCGCAGTAACCCCGCCTAATTTTAATAACACCTTTCAAAAATTAACCGCCAAGTCTGCTCATTGCCGAGATAAAAAGTCTGCAACAACATTATCTTCACCTTTAATATAGTCAATGTTCAAATTGTATTCGAGTAACATCAACGCCCACCTGGCAACTCGTGAATTTTCAAATTTAGTCTCATGTAGATATTTTAACGCCTGGTGATCACACTGGAGCGGGAATCTTGCACCCATCAATTAGTAGGATAATTTCTGAATTCCCCATATTATGGCCAAGCATGCCCTATCAATTCTTTAATATCTCGTCTCCTTATCCTTCAATATACGACTGATTTATTTAACAGGAGTGTATTGTCTCTCTTCTGCATCAAACATCATGGTTTGGTATAACATCCAGTACTTTTTTTGCGATTGCTTTCACCTTTCGTTAGTCCACGCAAGTCCGAACGACCCACCTTTCTTTTTAATTAAGGAAGAGCAATACGGTGACAGTGATTCTTCTATTATTCCCACTTCCAACATCAAGTATATTTCCTCTATTAGACTTTGTTCCATAAATATAGGTATGGTATACGGCCTTAAGTTTATTGGTTTAGAATCAAATATTTCTATTTTATGAGTACCCGCCGATGTTTTCCCCAGAAAATCTTAATTAATTGCCATATTTCCTTGCACCAAGTCGTCAACATGTCTTTTCTGTGTCTCGGTAAGTTCATTACTAATGTTGACGCATGAATTATGGTTATCTTCGATTTTGATTACAAAAATGTACTTTTAATAGCTCACTATTTCTAGCTTCTGTTTCCTCTTCGGTTATCACTGTGGCACTTTGACCATTTATTACATTTTTATTTTTTGTCTGCTACCGATACTTTCGACTCTGTGTCATCAAGGTTAGTTTTAATCATTTTATTTTTAATTTGTTAAGGTGATAAACTTTACGCTTATGTCCCCTCTCAATATCTACATTAAATTTCGATAATTTTCTCGTGACAGTGAATAGACCTATCGAATACAGAGCGAGTTGTTTTTTTCCTACACGAGCACTTGTCATTATTTTCGACGATATCTTTAACTATAGCCTTATGGTCATAATAGTATTGTTTAAACTTATTTGTCTTCTCTTTCGCGATGATCTATACCTGACTTTTTTTCAGGTCAATTATATATTCATATATAGTTTATCCTCCTCCTCTGTCATATTTTCATTAGTGAGTATTTTTCTCAATATTGACATGGGTGCTCTAACCTTTCAATTGAACATGAATTCGTTTGGTGACGTTGTTGTCTCGTTCGCCGCTTCCCTATATGCAAACAAAATTGCAGGTATAAATCTATCTCAATTGTTGGGTTCCTCACATGGCACTTTTCTTAACATGCTATTAGGGTGCTATCTAATCTTTCCACCATCCCGTTAGATTGCGGGTGGTAAATAGAAGATTTACTGGATTTTATATTTAACAGTTCACACACTTGTTTGTACATATCAGAGGAGAATTTTAGGGACGTGATCTGACAGGTTCTCTTCAGGGAATCCCACTCAGGAGAATATTTTTAATGGAGCCTCATTAACGTCTTGTGTTGTTATATTTTTAACGAAATAGTGTCAGGTCAACGCGTAGCCATATCTGCCAACGTAAGAATATGTCTATTCTTATTGTCACTTGTGATTTTTTGCCAAATTTTGAAGACGGTTGGCCATTAAGTGACCCCTCTAACCACATATAAAGCAAGGCCCAATTACTCAGCCATCCGTCGAACTACTTCTAGACTTGTCTCTGTATTCACCACTATTTGCCGCCACACCCCGTACCAGTGGCTGCGTATTTACTTTCCTACTTTAATGCCCTTCTCTAACAAATTTATGTGGTAGATCTTAGCAATTTTGGGTTCTTTTTATTAAGATGCATTTAACAGCCACTCTATTCATATTCAATGATAACTTGTTTCTACATAATAAACTAAACACACATTCTTGAGTCCTGTGTGTGTGCATGCGCGTGTGCGTGCATGCCTGCCAGCCAGCCACACATCATTAATTATTCTGAACAGAAAAATAATTATAAAATTTAAATGACAATGGAGTTACAATTGCTTGCAGGTAAACGATTGTCATTACTAATTTTACCAAATGTGATCCCAATTTACCGTGTCGCGGATAAGTGACATTTTGCTGCAATATTTTCTTTTTCTTCTACAAAAAGAAGGGATTTATTTCATAAATATAAAAGTGTCGTAGCATTAATTTTTACTTTGATCCACTATATGGGCTTTGGGGTTATCTGAACTGAACTGTCCTTTAACCCGACGCTGGGTCGTTGGGGCACCATTTTGAGCTGCCCACCATCTCATGCCATGTGTCACGGCTCTGAGCTGCCTTCTGGGAATCGCTAAATGACAGGCCGGTCCACTCTTTGATATTGTCCTCCCAACTCTTCCTTGGTCTGCCTCTTTTCCTTCTTCCCTGGACTTTGCCTTGCAATATTGTCTTTGAGAGACCTCCAGATGTTGTCAAGTGTCCGTACCATCGTAATTTCCTCGTTTTAATTGTGGTGAGAAGTTCCTCGTAAGGGCCCATGACAGCACTTATTTTATCGCAGACAGCTTCGTTCGTGATGTGCGCCATGTAGGAGGTGTTTAGTACCTTTCAAAAACATCTCATCTCTAGCGCATTAATTCTTTTTTGGAGGTCTGCGGTGAGCGTCCAAGCCTCACAACCATACAGGAAGACTGACATCGCCAAAGAGCGCATTTGTCGAATCTTTGATGTCAGGGAGAGCTCCTTGCTTTGCCAGATGTGTTTAAGTTTGCTTAATGCTGCATTTGTTTGAGCCATTCTGGC
This sequence comes from Radix auricularia, assembly GCA_002072015.1. NCBI lineage: Eukaryota > Metazoa > Mollusca > Gastropoda > Lymnaeidae > Radix > Radix auricularia. The sequence goes on along the minus strand of MUZC01000625.1, from coordinate 729,286 downwards.
AAGAATTTCTCGCTTTGAGCCTTTATCAGATACTATAGCCCCCTAGATATTTAAAGTTAGGGACCTCCTCAAATTTTTGCTCGTTTATCCGTATTTCACTTGTGAATTTCTTGTTTAGGGTTATATCTAGGTTATATGTAAGGTTTTTTTTTAAATTTAATTTAATTTTAATATTCCCCAGTCTCCCAGCCCCATTTCAATGCACTAAAAATAAATATTTTTTAAAGATCGTGGTTTATTGGGTGCTAAGGAGGGATATTACCTCTGGTGGGGGGGACACTTCGCACTCTCTAGGGCGTACTTCCCCTACCCTTGGTCCCCACTTGACACACAGCTCTCACCAGTGGCTGGCTATTCTTGGTGAGGGTAGCCATCGGGTCTCAAACCTTCGGTGATTTAATTATGTCTACTTATGCACGTGAAGACTGGACTCGATGGACGGAGAGGAGGAACCACGAGATGGTCAACAGTCAAGATGGCGAGTCTCAGCCAGCGACGTAGAGTAGGTATGGGCCACCCGGGGCAGAATCAAAATTTGCCGCCCCCCCCCCTCCCGGAAAAAAATAACACGTTGACGTAGTAAAGTTTTTGTTAGAAAGTAATAATAACACTTTTTATAGAGATTTTTTTTTTAAAGTTTAATTCTCAAACAATTTTTTTTTTTTTCTGATGGTACCCTCTTCCTTGTATCAATGTTTTCAGTCTTGTCATGCTTAATAGCCAAAATTGAAATAGCAATAGATTAGAAAATTTAGACGTAATCGATATTGAGTGGAATTATTTTTTCTTTAACTTAATTTTAGAGAAGCTATTTTAACACGTTGCATTGCTTAGAATTATTGTAAACAATGTTCACATTATTTATAATATTTTAGGCAAAGTAACTTCAAGCTTAATAAACTTTTATTAATCAAGTAGTCTTGAATGCATTATTTCTTTTTACCCGTGTGACATAATAGTCTTTGCTTGATGATGTCATCTAAAATATTATAATTTAAATGCAACATTTCAAAATCCAGCAGATTGCATGGTGTAAAAATATTGTATCTTTTTTCTAATTTCTACATACTTGCCATGAGTTTCCACAGTAATCTCATCTTATGAATAATAGATCGTTCTCCTGAATTGTTTTTCTAAATAACATGGATACATATTTTGTATCATTAAAAATTTGCTCTCTGGTACTTTAACTTGAAGTTTCGATTAAAAGGATGACGTCTCCACATAAAATGTTATGCAATGTCAAAGCAGCATTTAAGTATTCCATTAATTTCTCTGTGAGCAACTTCTGTTTAGCATTTTTTCCTTGCACTATACATTTATAAATTATTTCGGGGATTCTTTTACTTAGCTTCGAAAATAAAAAGATTTATTTCCACTAGCAAATTTCCTGCGTCTGTTGGTCTCATGAGCTTATTCTTCTGCCTCCGTCAGTTTTTTATATAGCTTTAAAATAATCTCAAATGGCTCTATGATATATTCACTAATTCGTATCCTGAAGCCTTGCTTGTAAAGTAAGTAGATATTCCAAGCGGTTATTTGCATGAATAAAAATGCGTAACAACGATCTAGACTACTAAAATAGATAATTCGTTTTAGTTGGATTATCATGCTAACAGATTTGATTAAATGAATTTTTGAGCAAGATTTGACAGTGAGATTTTATGTTACTTCGTCTTTTTAAAACGCCTGTATACTTTACAGTCATGAAGAAAAAATACTAACACATGACGATCTTCTGCAGTCCATTACTTAAAGATAGTCACTTATTAAAATCATTTCAGAAATGTAAGCAGGTTCACTTGTACTGCAATTAAATATTTTAAGGATTCTATACTACAATATCGCTTTCTTTTTTTAATCGTTACGTATCCCACAATTGGACTGGTTTAATGATCTGAAATATATATGAATAGCTATCGAATACATTAGAACAACATTGGGTATCTTGTTCCTGAAAAAAGATTATTTTCACCATCAATATCTCTTAATTTTGCTATGAGCACAGTTTGAAGTTTAGATGACACTTTTAAAAAAACTCTTTTTTTTTAATACAATGTTCTGGGAGTGCTCTATCGTACTTGGCAAGCAAATGCATTTCGTTCCAGAATATTGCCTTCATTAGCAACAGTATTGTCCTCATTGTGACCGAAAAAACTCATTTTATATTGTCAGGATTTAATAATGTTGATAATTCTGACAAAAACGCCCTGTCACTTTGTTGGGTTTTTTTTCTTGGCACAACCTATTGCGTTATTTTTTAAATTCTTTTTATCCGATTCCTGATCCCTTCCAATTAAAAAAACTTTTGAAATGTTCAACATTATTTCCTAGATGAATACGTTTTTATATATGCTTGCAAAGTTTTAATTTTATTTAGTGAGCAATTTTGTTCATATTTTTTGTTTGCTTCAAATCGAAAGACATTAAAATAAAAATAATAATGTTTGGTACGTTAGTAGTAATAGTAGTTAGTATGCCAGCAATAGTTTCCAGTAGTTTTTTTTTAAAAATCAATCTTGAATCAATTATATATACCAGAACCTATTGTTATATACGTACACTCATTCAACCTCTTTTCTCCACTTCAATAGTGTGGCGATAAAAGATGTGTTTCCTGTACTTTGGTTCGTGGTTTAGGGATAAACTATAATGATTATAATAAATACCTTCTCGCCTACAAGGATACAACTTTAGTGATCTGACAATTGATGACAACAACAAGAATAGTGTAAAGTTAAACGAAATATAAGTTTATTTACACTATGTACATTGTATTGAAAAATAATCATTAATTGATATATTAAAGTTATCAGACTTATTCGAAACTTACTCTGATTCTACACAATGAATTTTAAACTAATCCAAATCTCTCATGATTAAGTGCTAAAGAAAACTTTTATCAATTCCCTATAACAATGATATCATCATTAGGCTTCTGCCCTTATACTAATGTTCATTGGTATAGTACTTAAAGTTAAATCCTCGTGTCCTCACGAGGCGCTATAGTTGATACTTCAGCTGATGTCCTTGAGGAGTAGTTCTGGTCCGTACTCGGTGGTGCTGAACCGCGGGTCAGGCTGATTCCACTGTCGGGTGATTGCAGATGACTCTGTGGTGCTGATCCTTTGGAGCAGGCTGACTCCACTGTTGAGTAACTGCAACGACTTTGTGGTGCTGATCCTTGGAACAGGCTGATCCCCTGTTGAGTGACGGTGTAAATGACTTCCTGCTGGTACTCACTATATCAACACAAGCAGTGGCGTAGCTAGGGTCATGTGCGCCCGGGGGCAAGACACAAATTCTGCGCCCCTTGACGGACAAAAAAAATTTTGGGCTCACTGAGCCCACAAGAAAAATTTGAAATTGTACGGTTTATATGGTTCATTTTTTGAAGCAAATGATATTTTAATGAAATACAATACAGACTAATAATTCTCTATACGATTATAAACAATTTATTTGAAAAAAAAAATACTGTACTAATTATACATGACTCGAAAAGACATAATCTAAAATAAATTGATCTTCCTTGATTTGAATGTCGTCAATCTCGCTGTTAAAATTGATATTCTCAAGTGTTCTCTTTCGATGCTAAAGAGTGCAAGATCATCCAGACTATCTTGATTCATTGAAGCACGTAATTAAGACAAAAGAAGGTTTACTATGCTGAAAGACCGCTCACAGCTTTTAGTTGAAACAGCAATTTTTAGAAGTATTTGAAGTGAAATGCGCAGAAATCGGAAATACGTCATCTCAATATGAAACAATAAAATCGAGAAGATCAGAAGTAGATTCCGGTAGAACTTCAGTCCGGGTACTGAGCATCATTTTTTGGTCTTTGATTTATGTACACAATTCGTAGAAATTAGCAAAATCTAAGCAATTATAATGAAGCGTATCGACTTTTGTTTCAGCAAGAAGAGATTTGACATCTAGTAACTAGTAAAAATCCAAATTTGTTGTTTAGGTTGTTTAAGACGTAAAATCCGTATTGATATCTCCTGTTGGGTTTTATCAATTTCGCTGATCATAGCAGGTGCAATTTCTCCTTATGGAGAAAGTTCTGCATCTCTTTTTAATTCTCGAAGGCATCCTCCGATGTCGTCTAATCTTCTGTCAAACTCCATTCTCCAAGTTGTGCATCTTCTTTCCCATTGTCTACCGCAACATGGCTCAAACTAACATGAATGTTGACACTTTCTTGCTCAAGCGATTCAAGATGAGATTAAGCTTACTTGAAACTCACAGTAGGATTCTGGAACCATTTCTGGACACTATCAATTTTATCAAGTATGATGTTCCAGAAATGTTTAAAATCTAGGAAGTTAAAGTTTTATATACCTACCAGCAAAGCTTCTGCATCACTTCTGGTGTCAGGCGTCATATTTGTATGTTCTGATAATTTTTCAAACAGCCCTGCCATGTCATCTAGTCCTTCATAAATCGCTATAACAGCTTCTGATCGTGCAATCCAACGTGTTTCAGACTCCCTCTTCATTGTGATTGGCACAACTCTTTTTATTTTTTTCCCAACGAGTTGTTGAAAGAGAGAAAACATAAATGTATACTTTTAACTGTTCCAAAACGTGATAACAACTGGATCATGTTTAGGTAAGTGTACTCTTGCAAAATTTTAAGCTGTGGTTGCCACAGTTGATGAACAATGCTTTGTGATTTCTAGCACATTTTCGCTGTTGAAGGCGGGAAACATTCCCGGTCATTACAGAAGCATTGTCATAACATCGTGACCGACCGTCAGATAGTGGTATGCTATTAGATTCCAGTTTCTCTACGATAACTATTTCAAGGCTTTTTGCGTCTTTGGAGTGTATCTTTGCAAAATCTGAAAATGATTCTTTGATAGTTACTTTTTAGTTTGTAAATCCACATCCACAAATCTGATAACTTGAGAAAGCTTTTCCGATGTTCTAGATCGATTGATAACAGTTGATCCTACTGAGCAACAAGTTTTATCGACGATGGACAAGAAAGAAAGGCGGTGCCTGATGTTTCATATGAAAGGAATTCAACTTGCTTTGACACTCCGATACAAGCCCGTGAGAGTAGAGACCTTCCCTCCCCTCTCCCACTTTACTCCCTCCACAGGAGAATTGGGGAAGTACGATTTATCTTTTTAAAGAGTCACAACATTTAGCAAAGAGACACTTATTAACCATCCTGTTAGCCAGTGGTTTTCAACCTTTTGAGATTCCAGGACCACTTGAAAAATATGTGCCTTAACTACGGGCCACTACTAAAAATTATTTCTGCATTTTCTGGTTTTTCTGTGATTTCGTACAATTTATCAAACATCTCAAAGTTACCTTGAAATAATTTTTTTTTCAAAGATCAAGCTTTTTCGTAATAGCAGACATTCTGTCACTGAGAGTCATATAATGTATCTGCTTTCCTTGCCGAGTGGAATTAAGTTTAGTGAGCTTTTCAAAATTTTCAGCCAAGTAAGCCAAAACAGCAACCCATTAGCCATGGTTCAAACTATCAACAAGCTTTGAGTTATTTCTACATGAAAATCTCTTACGTCATCGCGTAATTAAAACAGTCAGATAACCAGCGAACTTCAGTATACATTAGTTACTGTTAACGTTCAAGATTCATATTCGAGCATAAGAAATCAAAGAGACGAGAATTTAATTGACGAGCTTGATAAAATTAAAAACCATTATGGCCAGATCAGAAATATATTTAAGTCTGCGTTAATTCTTTTACTTGCTAGTCTTTCTCGATTAATCCTACAGTGCGTAAATTTCATGCTTCTCTCACAGACCACCTGGCAAATCTTCACGGACCACTAGTGGTCCGTGGACCACAGGGTGAGAACCACTGCTTTAAGCCACTCCTTTTTCTTGTCTTGGTAATTCTGGTTGCTTTTAGTGTCGTCTCTGTTAGCTCTATTAAAAGAATCGTATTGGTCTCTTACTGCTCACTACCATCAACTCACAGTTTTTTAAATAAAAAAAAACACATCAGCAATCCTACATTGTAGATTTTTCATTTA
>MUZC01000625.1:684436-722838 GCA_002072015.1 Radix auricularia | reverse complement strand
AAATAAAAATATTTTTAAAAAAGTTTTTAAGATACCACGTTTTGTGAACTAAAAAGAAGAAAATAAATTTTTTCTTGGGCTCTGTTGGAACTTCCCTTCCCCTGGGCTGAGCCAGAACTGTTTTGTTGGATGCACATTGTGGACATTTTGTACATACACACTCTTACACACCAAAATATTTTCGAACTAAAAACGTGGGGTGCATTCGGCTGAAATTTGGTCTATTAATGCTATTACATTAAACTTTTCAGTTTCAAATTCCTCCACAGTCTATATATGATACTTCATTTAATTTCAGCCGAATGCGCCCCACGTTTTTAGTTCGAAAATATTTTGGTGTGTAAGAGTGTGTATGTACAAAATGTCCACAATGTGCATCCAACAAAACAGTTCTGGCTCAGCCCAGGGGAAGGGAAGTTCCAACATAGCCCAAGAAAAAATTTATTTTCTTCTTTTTAGTTCACAAAACGTGGTATCTTTAAAACTTTTTAAAAAATATTTTTATTTAATTAAAAAAACACATCAGCAATCCTACATTAGGATGTGTCATTTATTTTTGAGTAGAATGGCGCCGCTTAACGCTCAATGGGGGCGCCTAAATCATGTTTAACAACTGTTTTGTAATAAAGATATGTTCGGAGCTCCAATATTCAATCTTGCAAACGTATTTGGGATACATTAGTTTACATTAAAATGAAATTAAATAATGAGTTTTAATACTCATTTTGCGCCCCCCTAACGTGGCGCCCGGGGGCATTCGCCCCCCCTCGCTACGCCACTGAACACAAGATAAACCTCTTGAAGGGTTTGAATGTTCACCTATGTTTATAAGTGACTTCCGAAAACGAGGAGTTTTCAGGCTTCAATCAGCACGAGTGTACTCGTGGCTGATCGGCTTCGATCCTCACCTGGGGATGGCGGATCGGCATCAGCCGGGTACGGGTATGTACGCCGCTGGATGTAGAGGGTCTATCCGGAGATGACCGTCTCTGGACTTATTGAGTGGGTGATCCTCAGGGCTTACCAGGGTGATTTTGTCCTTCGCCTGATGGACACTGTTGCGATATTCTCATCTGGCACCAGTCGTAGATGATGAATGAATCTTGGCGTTCCGGTAACCAGGGACCAGATTATATAAAACAAGGTATAACCTTTAGTAGTTTATCAGTATTAATATTAGTTGTCCCTCATTTGACATCCGAGCCTTCAGAGCAAAGTGTCAAACGGGAATCAAAGTATTCATAAGATAGTACAAGACAATGGTAAATAATACTTCAAATCATTATTATTAAGATCGTATATTACCCATTGTTAATAATAAAATAGCAATAATCTCAACGTTCATATATATGCATTACTGATGCACACATATTGAACAATAGTTAATGTTTTAATTGAGTTAATCCAGTGACAAATGGAAACTGGTGTCGTGTTATATACAACGATAATAAAATACAGAATACCTAACGGCATTCTTATGGTTATTTAACCGATTCAAATAAATTCAACATATAATAAATGATTAAGCATTTAATTATAAAACTATTAATTTGGCATAGAACAATATTATGACAGTGTATTTAGTCGATAATTGAGGTCGTTCTTACTTTATCTGGATTTCGGAATGTTTGGTTCCTTGATGATCACAAACCGAGTAAATACACAACAGTTGATTCTATCACCTCAAATGGAGAAAAATGGAGAATGGTTCCTCGCTCATATTCCTTAGATGACAGTTAATATGCGTATTCAACAATTCAGCCTCACCGCGCGAAATGGTGCGCCTTTAGAGATATTTCCTTTTCTTGTTTATTAGCTGATGTGCAGTGAGGAATTGCGCGTTCATAAATATCGTCACAAATAGAATTAGTATCAGAAACTTTGGATTCATAAGGGAGTTTAATTTCTGGCATTGTAAAGTTCACGTATTATAGTTACTTTTATGCTATTTGAATTTTTGTCTTAACTTCAATTTTATTTGAATAAACTTTATTTTAACGCTTTTCTATTTTGAAGCTAATTAACAAAGAATTACCCGCCTTCTCTCTTTTATACAGAGTGAGCCGTTCCGAGCTCGTCTCATTTTCATCTGCATTAAGTTTTTCTTTTAAACCAGTACCGGCTTTCAAATTTTAAAAATCATTTAAGCTACCACGACTTTAGTGTTACATTATAATAATACTTAAGTACTTTTCAGTACAGTATCAGGAGAATTTATATAAAATAAGGAGTTTGAAGTTTTGACTTTTGAAAAGTTCAAATGTTCTCTGTGAAAAAGGCTCCGGTTACACATTCATCTGGAGTGACAGACCCTGTGAGGAGCGGCGTGAAGCAGGGTTGGCTTTGCGGTGAGGACATACCTTGTCGGATAGCTTTCTGGTCTTCCAAAGGTAGTGACCATGAAACTCCCACTGTTGTCTTTTAAGAAGCATCTCACCATCATCAATGCCTACGCTCCAACCATGACCAATGCAAAAGAAGTCAAGGTAAAGTTTTACGAAGAACTTCATTCTCTCATTGCCGACGTTCCAAAGGAGGACAAATTCATCTTTGCTAGGTGACTTCAACGCAAGTGTTGGCAGGGACAACTGAGTTTGAGAGGGAGTACTTGGACACCATGGAGTGGGCCAATGTAACAGCTATGTTCTTCTTTTGGTCCAGACATTTGCTAAACATGAATTGCTAATCACCAACACGATCTTCCGCCTCCCTTCCCGTAATCGGACATCATGGATGCACCCCCGCTCGAAACACTGGCTCGAAGTCTATGTGTGGTGCTGAATGCTGGACAGACCACCGCCTCATCATCTCCAAGCTCAACATTCGTATTCAACCTAAACGGTGCCCACGAGGTAAGAAGGCCCCCAAACGGCTAAATGTTGCAAAGCTGAAGACCACTATTGGCAAGCAGTCATTCGTGAATGCTCTAGAGGAGCGCTTGAGATCCACCTCTCTGGAAAACCAAAACGTGGAGGCAGATTGGACATCGCTTAGAGAGCTGATTTACACCATAGCTACAGAGAACCTGGGGACCCAGACCAGAAAAAATAAGGACTGGTTTGATGAGAATTGCGAAGTCATCAAGCAGTTACTGGATAAGAAACACTTCCTCCACCAAGCTTACTTCAATAACCCCAGCTCCGCTGCAAGAAAAGAAGCACTCAACAACTTAAGTAAAAACTCCGTCAGATGCAGGATGATTGGCTCAGCAAAAAAAAACAATAAATGAGATCCAAGGGCTATGCAGACAGGCGCTACTTTAAGAACTTCTACAAAGCCTTGAAAGAAGTGTATGGCGCCACCTCTTCAGCTCCAAACTACCTTCTCAGTGAAGACAGCAACACTCTCATCTCGGACAAAGGGAAGATTTTGGAGGGGTGGGCTGTACATTTAAACAACAATCAGGGACCTGCTATTTGCTGACGATTGTGCTCTAAATACTACCTCAGAGGATGACATGAAACTCAGTGTTAACCTGTTCTCCAGTGCCAGCATAAACTTTGGTCTGACAATTAATACAAAAAAGACTGAATTTCTTTATCAACCCGCGCCTGGGAAGTTTTACGTTGAGCCAGACATAACTGTCAACAGCCAGAAGCTCAACGCAGTGAAACGCTTCATAAAACTAGGCAGCACATTGTCTCAAACTGTCACTATCTTTGACGAAGTGAATGTCAGAACTTCAAGGGCCAGCTATACTTTTGGCATGTTGTATCCGAATGTCTGGAACAGAAGAGGCATTACCATCCTGACCAAGGTGAAATTATATAGGGCAGTTGTGCTACCTACACTGCTTTATGCATGCGGAATATGGATCGTGTATCAAAGCCATGCCAAAAAGCTAAACCACTTTCATACAAAAAGCCTCAGGAATATCCTCGGCTTAAAGTGGCAGCTCAAAATTCCAGACACAGTGGTACTAACCAACTCAGGCTCTCCCAGCATCCCCACCCTCCTGATGCAGTCACAGCTTCGCTGGGCAGGGCACCTAAACCGAATGCCAAATGAGAGACTACCAAAAAGGATCTTCTATTGCGAGCTCCAGCATGGCCATCGGTCTCGTGGTGGACAAAAGAAACGCTCCAAAGACACCCTGAAAGCATTTGCCATCAACCCAGGCACGTTGGGAGAAGCTGCAATGGACCGGTCCACCTGGCGCCAATTATTCCAAGTAGGTGCCAAGACATACGAGGCAAACAGGATCAACGCCGCAGATAAGAAGAGGAAAGCTTAAGAGGCCCATGCTGCCAACCCTCCAAGAGACATCCCACTCGTCCATTTTCCTTTCTGTTCCCGAACTTTCCGTGCCAGGATCGGTCTCGTCAGCCATCTGATAACGCAGACAAAACCAGTCCCAGCAACCCCTCGGATGACTAGAGTGGTCCTCGCCGACTCGACGGACGAACAACATTTTTTAGACTGTAGGGCAGTGCTGTCCAACTCGCGGGCCGCATGCAGCCCGTGGACCTGTCTAAAATGGCCCACCAAATCTTGGTACAATTTTTCTTTTCTTTAACAAAAAGGTTTAGAACAAAATTAATTACTTGTGTGATTCAGTATTTTTGATAATTTTTTAGGGACAACGTGAGAATTGTGACATTTTTGATAAGATGGGGTGGGGTGCGGCAAAAGAGGTTGTTGGTTTGATAGATTTATGTTCAGGGTGTGTCAAGTGGACAATTGGGAAACTTGTGGTAGCCTGAAATCCGATACAGCTGTATAGGGCAATCCTGAGATTCTTCATTTTGGTTTGGTCAGGGTGGGTAAGGGCAGGGCATAGTGTCACTCAACGGCTTTGATTTGTAGGTACCTGATCATCATAAGAATGCCAGTTTCTCACAGGATTGGTTTTTATTACATTGATCACTAAAATGGCAAGTTCTGCAAGAGATGTTAATAATAGAACAAGGATAATAAAAATAACACATCGGGTGTTTTAGGGTTGTTTGATACCCCCAGGTCACTGCAGAGGAATGTGAACAAGTTGAAATAAACTTAACTGGGTTCGAGGGAGGGGTGTGGAGTGATGGGGGAATAAATGCCCACCCTTTGTTTTTAAAAGGAAAAGGACCAGTGGCTTGTATTTATTTCGAGAGTTTCACAGATTCTAGGACTATAACGCAGAATAAAAGTTGTGTTTGTGGTATTAGTGCAATTCACTGAAGTTCTGAGAGATAACAGGAACGATTTTTGAAATGACATTTGTTTCTAAAAAGAAAAAGCCAATATGGCGAGTAGGAAACGAAAAGTTACAGAAGAGAATGGTACTTTTAACTCTTCGTGGGAACTCGAATTTTTTTTCTCTGTTAAATGAAAAGCCAGTGTGTTTGATTTTCAGGCTACTATTTATGTTATCAAAAAGGCAAATCTACTGAGAAATCACAAGTCATTGCATGCTGATTTTGACAACGAATATCCGAAAGGAACAAAGCTGAGAGAAGACAAAGTTAGTTCTTTAAAGAAGAATTTAAATGGCCAGCAAAATGTTTTGCGTCGGATTTTGAGTTCAAGTGATTGTGCTACTGAAGCGTCTTTTAAAATTATCTGGTTATCAGCAAAGAAACAAAAAACTGTATATTGATGGTGAAACGGTTAAACTCTTTTTTCAATGATGTGCTGATTCGTTATTTTCTGAGTTTAAAAACAAGGAGGAAATAAAGAAACAAATATCGTATATTCAACTTTCCCACCAGACTGTTGCAAAGCGTGTTGAAAGTATTTCTGGGAATATATTGGAGCAGTTGCTTACGGATTTAAAAAACGCTTATGGCTTCAGTCTGGCATTGGATGAATCATGTGATATCACTGACACGGTCCAACTTATAGTTTTGGTTTGGTTTGACAAGGGGCATATATTTAAGGAAGAATTACTGACACTGATTCCATTAAAAAATACAACCCGTGTTAAGGATTTATATAATGCACTGATGACATTTCAACTAAAGAACAACATCGATTTGAGGAACCTTATTTCTGTAATAACTGATGGTGCTCCAGCAATGATAGGAAGGAACGTTGGACTCATTAGTTTGCTGACGGCTGTTAATGATTATCCAGACATTCAATTTATTATTGCATAATTCACCAGCAATCTCTTTCCTCAAAATTGAAGGATGACCAATAGAAAAATGTTACGGATATTGTGGTGAAAAGACTTAATTTTATTCGAGATAATCCATTAAATCACAGAATTTTGTTCTTCATACTGATGTTCGTTGGCTGAACAAAGGAAAAGTTATGTCACGATTTTGGAACCTAATTGACGAAGTAAAACTGTTTCTAAGGTCTAAAAAAAATGGGAAGATTTGTTAAATTATATAGGACTACCTGATTTTTTGTCAAATTAGCATTTCTAACTGACATCACGGATCATCTGAATAAATTAAATTTAAAATGTCAAGGACGTTTTCAAATCTTACCAACGCTGATGAGATAAATAAGTATTTTTCGATCCAAGCTCGATTTTTTCATCAGCCAACTAAATCAGTCAAATTTTACTCACTTCTAAGCTCTTGCCAAGGCTGCTCAACAACTTCCACAGCTTGTCACAAATGAACGATTCTATCTTCTTTTTTTTTTTTTAGAAAAGTTGAAGCTGCATTTCACAGATCGATTTAAAGATGTTCGAAATTTTACACCTGTTTTACTTTTTGTAGAAAATTCTTTTACTAGTGAAATTTCTAATGTAATTCGAAAATGACATTATTAGGAGCAGATGAAGATGCAGTGCAGCTTGAAATCATTGACATTCACTTGTTGATAAACATTAGAATTGGTCACCATCTGAATTCTGGATGATTTATGTTTATGCAGACGAATTTCCACAACTATCAAAAAGTTGTAGAAAAATATTAACCATGTTTGGGAGCACCTTTGTCGGTGAAGCTGGATTCTCCATCATCTAAACTAATAAAAGGGAAAGCCCTGACTGACTGACTGACTCACTCACTGATTCATCACTAATTCTCCAACTTCCCGCGTAGGTAGAAGCATCAAAACATTTAGAAGTTGTTGAATACAGTACCCTCTCACGACGAAAACTGGCGAAAAAGAAATTTGAAATTCTTGCTCCTGTGGGACCGGGGGCCCAAAAACTTTTTTTTACTACATCACTAATTCTCCAACATAGAAGCATAAAACTTTGGGAAGTTGTTTGGTACCCTCTTGCAACAAAATTTGGAGAAAAATAATTTAGAAATTCACACTCATGGGGGCCGGGGCCCCAAAACTGTTTTTTTCCTAATATAAGCTATATATTAATTGAAAATCAATAGCTATATAAAATGAAAATCACTAATTCTCCTATTTCTTGCGTAGGTAGACTAATGTAACGTTGGGGAATGGATAATCACATTTTCATGATGGTAGCTGGTGAAAAATTATTTAAAATTATCTCTTAATGGGGGCGAAGCGATGTGGGGGCAAAAGTAGTTTTTTCCTAATATCAACTACATAAAAATTGAACATCAATAATTCTCCCTTTACCCATGTAGGTAGAAGCATGTAACTTTAGGAAGATGTTGAGTACAAAGGGGATGGTAAATTTCCACTTAAAGGGGGTCGGGGGCCCAAAGATAAGTTTTTCTTATATTATATCACAACTTTCACAATTTATCGTGAAAGTAAAAACATAAAACTTTTGGAAATTTTGGGGTATTCTCTCACGACGAAAATTGGCGCTAAATAATTTTTAAATGCACACTCATGAGGGCCGGGGCCGAAAAATGTGTTTTTTTCCTTACATGTGCCATATAAAAATTTAAAATAACTAATTCTGTTATTTCCCGAATTGGCAAAAGCATGAAAATTTGGGGTTTGTTAAATACACTTCCACGATGCTAGCAGGTGAATAATTATTTAAAATATCCCTTACTGGGAGGCTGGGGGCCCAAATGTAGTTTTTTACCTAAAATTAACTATATAAAAAGTAAAAATCACTAATTCTCCCATTCCCATGTAGGTAGAAGCATAAAACTTTTGGCAGTTGTTGGTTACCCTCTCACGACGAAAAGTGGGGTAATATAATTTTAAAATTTACACTCTATTTACAAATTGAAAATCAGTATTTTTCCTATTTCCAAAATAGGTAAACTCATGTAACTTTGGGGTTTGTTAAATACACTTTGTGATAGCAAAAGGTGAAATAATATTTAAAATATCCCTTGCTGTGCGCCGGGGGTCCAAATATAGTTTTTTCGTGTACTAACTCACTCATCACTAATTATCCAACTTCCCGCAGCATCGCGTGGGGAAATCGCTAGTGAATAATATGAAATCTAAAAAACGAAACGCCTTGACTGATGAGCATTTGAAAACTTAATAAGAGAAGCAGTTACAGAATACGAACCCCAAATAAGAAAATAGCAAGTACAGTTCAAAGCCAAATATCACATTAGAGATGTGTAACATCTTTTATTAATTTTTTTTTCGTATTGATGAATGGGCAAGGTTCATAAGGTAGGTAGTATATATACATTAAATGATTTTTGTAGACGTGAATTGCAGCCCCCGGGCTCTTATGGGAGAGGGATTTGGCCCGCGGGTTCGGGGAGATTTGGCCCCACTGCAGTGGGGGTTCTAATGTTTCCTTTAGAACAATCTCGGGCTTTGTAGACTCTGGTAGCACTAATCTGTTTCCAAGCCAGCTTATGAATTTCTTAGCGTTAGTCATTTTTCAACGTTTCTATAGTGTCTTCAAATTTTAATATTATCGACTTCAAAAAATGCATAATCCCTCAGTTTATTTATGGATTTCGATTTTTGTCTTCTTATTGTTATTATTTATTGAAATGATATTATTAATTTCTTATTTATTTATAGTTGTGAGTTGTATGATGAAAGGGCAATCAAGTAAAGTAAGTCATTAAGTCATATCCCTTTCTCATTTCTATCCCCTAAATTTAAGTATTAGGGCATATGTTTACTTCGAAGAAAATTTCGAAATTTTAAATATAAGCTAAACTTTTTACCATGATTACAATGAAGTAACATATCTCGTAATTTTAATTTAAATACTTGTGCCTATGTATTTATTCTCAAACTCCCATATACAGCAACGTTTGTATAAAATTTCTCCGACCATTAATAAAGTTTTTATATATTGTTTTGATCACACAATTTATTTTGTTTGTGAATTTGGTATTTTGTTTGTAAGCTTTTATCGCTGTTCAATTTTCTATGGAAATTTTAATAGTGTTTTTTGGGGCCGTCCATAAATGACGTCACGCGATTTTGGCCGATTTTTTACCCCCTCCTTCCCCTACGTCACGCGTCGTCACAAAATTGTAGACCCCCCCCTCCAAAAGTACGTCACAAAACTTTGACCCCCCCCCCCCTAAAACGGAAAATAATATTTTCTATTTGAAAATAAGTATGTTTCTAATCACTTTTTTGTCTTTTAAGTATTTATTGTGTGGAGGTCTACATTGTAATATAGTAACACGCGTGACGCTATGTTAAAGACATTAAATAAATTGTAAGCCAGTGATTCTCAAACTTTTTCGTATCAGACGACCGGCAAGAATTTTTCCATTTCACCAGGTACCATTGCATTCTTTTCCCGTTTTGACATGTTTTTCTTTGTACTATTTCATAGCAAAATGAGCCCCTACAGAGCTTAAAGCCCTATAAGATTAAGTATGAATTCGGCTTGTTTTATATAATGCTGTACGAACCCCACTTTGTGTAGGAAAGTAGGTGTCATCTTTTGTGTCGCAAAATACAGTAATTCTTGAAAGTTGAGGAATGAAAAAATACTATGGCATTATTAAAATATCCAATAGTATCATAACGTTTTACTCCAAATCTCACAAGTTTGTTTGTTTTTTTTTGTTTGTCTTAAATTCTTTTTTCTTCAGGATTTCACGTACGCCACACAACCGTTGTAAATATAATGTCACCAATGGACGAGGCATGTTTAAATTGTTGCATTCTCTTGTGGAATTTATAAATTAATGAAAAATACATGGCTACCGCTATCGGTCTATTCAACCAAGGGGTCTGTTAACAGTGATAAATTATCTCAGTTGGGGTAAAAAGGGTACTCTTGGGTGTAATGCAGAATCATTGTGGGCATAGAAAATTTGCTAGAATCTGCTATCGGCTATCGGCATCCTTCCGTCTCGCGAGACGATGGTGCATCACCGTTGGGTTGGGTTGCATTTTCTCGAGTGGCTGTGCAGTCCTATCCTTGAGTGACAGCCTTTCCCACAGTTTTTACACACGAGTTCTGTGCTTCCAAATGTTTTGGCCTTTCTCCTAGCTCTTCTGTCTGCAGCCTCCTCCATTCTTCGCTCCTCGGCTACTATGACGCCCTCTTTGACAACTGTGCGCCACGTAGATCGGTCTTCTGCCTTACACTCCCAGTCACTTGTAAGTATTTTGGCTGCTTTCATGTCCCTTTGACAGACATCTTTAAATCGCAAGCGTGGGCGACCTGTTTTCCTCTTTCCTGAAGCAAGTTCACCATATAGGAGGTCCTTCGGGATGCGGCCGGGGCTCATTCTTTTGACATGTCCTAGCCACCTCAGGCGTCTTTCAATAAGAATTGAGAACATGCTTTGGGTATTGGCACGCGTTAGGACCTCACTGTTAGGCACTTTTTCTTGCCATTTAATATCAAGGATGCGGCGCAAGCATCTCAAATGGAAGCTGTTAAGCTTACGCTCTTGTGATTTATAAGTTGTCAATGTCTCGCTCCCATATAGTAGTGTACTGATGACACAGGCTCGATAGACGCACAGTTTGGTTTTCTCGGTTAGCTTGGTGTTTTGCCAGACCCGCTTATATAGTTTAGTCATTGTTGCGGCTGCCTTGCCAATTCTGCTGTTTATTTCTTCTTCCATGGACACTGTATTGGAGACCTTGGATCCCAAGTAGGTGAAGCTGTCCACAACCTCCAAGTTTTCATTATCGATATATATGGTAGGAGGAGTTCTAGTGTCTTGGGCCATGATGTTTGTCTTTTGCAAGCTGATTTGCAGACCAAATTCTTTGCAGGCATTGGAGAGTTTGACACGAGTTGTTGCAAACCAGAAAAATTGCATTTTTCCTGGAGCTGTCGTATGGAGAACACCATGTCTATGGTAGACCGACCGGACCAGAAACCACACTGAGATTCTGGATAGACGCGGGATGCTAGGCTTTGTAAACGTGTTAGTATAACGCGGGCAAATGTCTTTCCCACAATACTAAGGAGTGAAATGCCGCGATAATTATTGCAATCACTCCTATCACCTTTGTTTTTATATAGTGTCACTATATTTGCATCCTTTAGGTCTTGGGGGATGTAGCCCTGTTCCCAGCAGAGGGACAGAATCTCGTGCAATGGTTGGAGTAAAGCTGTCTTGCCACTCTTTAGAACCTCTGGTGGTATTCCATCATTCCCAGGCGCTTTTCCACAAGCTAGACTGTCAATTGCTTTGCTCAGCTCTTCCTGTGTGGGCACGACATCAAGTTCTTCCATGAGTGGCATATCTGGGATGTCATCTAGAGCGGTGCTGGAGACTGTGGTAACTGTTGAATACAATTCCAGATAATGCTCAACCCACCGTTTTAGCTGTGCTGCCTGGTCTTGAATAATTTCTCCGCTTTTGGACTTTAGGGGAGCTGCTTTTGACGTCAAGGGGCCCGTTGCCTTTTTGATGTTTTCGTACATGACTTTTGCATTGCCGATGTCTGCAGCTGATTGTATACTGAAACAGAGCTTAAGCCAGTAGGTATTGACACAATTACGTGCAACCTTTTGGGCAAGACTTAGCTGTTTTTAAGGCATGCAAATTGTCGGGTGTAGGCTTTTCCTTGTAAGCCATAAGAGCATTCCTTTTTGCTTCAGTGACGGGTTTCATCTCGTCCCAATGTTCATCAAACCAGTCCGTGTTTTTGTGAGATTTTTTGCCAAAGGTTTGTATTGCGGATGTATAGATTGTGTCTCTCAGATGCGTCCATTTGGAGTCAATGGTGACGCATGGCGACATCTTTGAGAGATTTTCCTTCACCTTGTCTTTGAACAGCTGCGCTATCGCAGGGTCTTTCATGCAGGAGGTATTGATGCGTGGACTTCCCTTTTTCTTTGTGTGGTATGAGTTTTTCCTCATTATTCGTACTTTGCTGGCGACAAGGGAATGATCGGTGTCACAGTCGGCACTGTGATAGCTGCGAGTGAGTAGAACGCTAGTTAGTTGAGCACGCCTGGTGATAATGAGGTCCAGCTGGTGCCATTGGTGGGATTGAGGGTGTCTCCAAGATACTTGATGTATATCATTGCACTTGAAGAAAGTGTTGGTCACACACAAGCCTCGTGAGCAGCACAATTCCAGAAGCCTTTGTCCATTTTTATTCAACTTTCCTCTTCCAAATAGTCCAAGGCAGGTGGGCCAGGCTTCGTGGGCCTAGCATTGAAATCTCCTAGGAGATAGATTGCTTCGTCTTTGTGGAGGCTGGCTATTGCCTGGTCTAACGCTCCATAGAACTGGTCCTTCTCTTCCGGAGTTGAATAGAGTGTTAAGGCATACACACTAAGAATGTTTGCTGGGCCCGCCGTTGTTCTGAGTCTTAGAGTGAGGATCCTCTCCGTGCCTGATGACGGGGGTTCAATGGATGGTAGAAGAGTGTTTTTAACAGCGAAACCAACACCATGCTGTCTAGAAGGTGTAATTGGCCTCTTTGAGTGAACCATTGTCTGGGAGCCTGGTCTCCTGAAGGCATGCTATGTCAATCTTTAGCCTTTTAAGTTCCTGTCTTCCGTGTGTCGTTTATGGACTGCAGATCATCAGTGATGCCGGGACACATAGTCCGCACGTTCCAGCTAGCGAATCGAAGAGCTGGGGTCTTCTTTTTCTTTTTTGTATTTCTTGGTGCAGGGCTTAGTGGCCCACTTGTTTTACTCTAATCTCCACGCACCCAGTGGAGAAGGCAGGCCATGACGGGATAGCGCCTATTTGACTGGGGGCTGCCCAGTTTGAGGCGGGCGGTAGCTGTCCAGTGAGACATTGGTAGTCTCTCCCGCCCAGCTCTACGTCAATTGAGCTTTGGCTTATAACCGGTAACTGCTGCTTCCCGTGTTTTGTCGACACCTTGCGGCGACGCTGGAGTGTCCTCTCCAGAGGTGATGCAAGCCTGGGCGGGTATAATGGAGAATTAGCTGCTGCCCATACAGCATATTCCCCCTCTCCACGTCAATGGTGTAACCATGGGAACCACTTGCGTCGATGCAGCTTGGCTGCCATTGTCGTCGCAGGAGTTGCCGGTATGTACATAAGTCTTATGTATAGACCGCCTGTAGGTGCTCCAATTCCTGATTTTTCTTTCAGGGTTTACTCCATCGGCCTTTCCCGCAAGGCAGGTATGGCCGCAAGGCAGCGGAGGATTTCTATTCGGAGTTTCCTTCTCCTAGATGAACTACCAGCCAAGGTTTTAACGAGCATCATCTACCCGTAGGGGTGCCATAGCCTGGGTTTGAACCCGTGACCGATTTTTATTTTTATTTTTAGAATTTTTTGGTGCCGCAGCGCACTAACACTTTGACCACTTTTGCTACTTTTGGGTTAACAGTAATGTTAACATAAACTTTATAATTTTAATATTTAGGTATCCTATTGAACCGGTCCGTTTTTATAAAAAAAACACGTTTAAATGGCCTTCAAGAAACGAAATGTATTAACATCCTTAGATTATATTTTATTTTAATGCATACAAATTAAACATTGACGATAAATCATTAATTTTATCTTCTTTGTTTATTAAAAAAATCATGTTAAGCCTGGTACCTATTGGAATTCAGGACGTGTTAGCGCATTTTCGTATTATGTATCAGTACTTATGTTAGATATCAGAATTATGTAGTTATCAGTAATTGTGTTTAGATTTTAGACATATTTTTATGAATTTTCTTGTGTAATGAATATACCTGACATTTTTTAATTTAAAAGTCATTCCTTTACATTTAAAAAAAAATTATTTTCTCTTTAATCCAACTACAAGTCACCACAAATGATGACGTAAAACTCTCTAAACTTTTACACATATTCCAATGACGTCAAATAAAAAAAAAAAACTAATTCTTTTGCACCCTTTCACACCACTCTTCAATGCTTGAAGAATTATGCATTCGACTTCCGGCAATGGCGGCCGTTCCCTGCGCAGTGTTACCTCTCGATTCGAAATATTTTTTGGTAGTTTTAACGGGGTTTTTAAACGGATCGAGTAACTGAGCGTTGATGCACAAATGGCAGGTCAGGACATACAAAAAACATATATACATCATGGGTCTAGGACTTATGGATGCTGTGATCAAGGGTGATGACAGACGGACGGACGGACGAACAAAAAGGGTGCAATAGCGATTTCGACATCTCGAAAATGCGCTAAAAATGTTATTTAAAAATAATATTTTTTATTTTTTTTAATCACTCATTTGACTGAGAGAGCATCCCGTAAGAAAGAAGTCGGCGAACAGGGGTAAACTACCTCATCTGGGGTCAAAAGGGAATCTTTGGGGGTAATGCAGACTCATTTGGGACATACAATATCCACTACAATCCCCTAGATATGTTCAAATACGTCATGTGTACGTGTACGCTTAAAACATATGCCCACTATTGAACCGGTTCCTTCAAGAAAATGCATTTGTTAAATTTGCTATCTGAGTAGATTTCTTATTTACGTACCTTACGAAGACACCTAAATCCAACCTACTTTCATTTATATTGACAAAAGTGACAATAATCTTAATCAACATGACTTGACTGTATCAAGTATCCTTTGTGTCATATTTTAAATTAATACCTTAAAAACTGACTTCAGAAAAAAAATGTTTTGTGCTCCTCTCGAAATGCGATGTCGAGAATTTGATGCATTCAATAAAGTTAATGAATACTTTTGACTAATTTTAAATTGACACATTTATCATTATATTTAGAATGGCCAGAGGCGTTTGACCATAAACCAATCCAAAAATTATAACATACTTAAAACGATATTGTATCGAATAGATTCCCCTCCCCCCCACCCAACCTCAAATGGATATTCGGTGTCGTTTTGACTTAAAATATATAGATATAATCCTATTCAGATATTTTTTTTAGACACTTGTCCTGTTTGTAAAACTCACCATCAGCAGTTTCGGGGGTGGGGGGAATAACAGACAAAAACGAAAGTTCGCAGACTCCTGCCGCGAGTGAACTAAACGAAAACAATGCAGGGTAACAATTTCTTATGTTCTCTTGTGGGTTCTAAAACTTAAGAATTAAAATTACAATATATTTAATTTTCGTGTCTTGATAACTTACGCCAACCGGCGTCTGATGGTCTATCGACTGACACATTGAGAAGCACTGAATTTTTAAAAAAGTCATTAAATAAATTTTAAGTAACCAAATATTTCAGTGGAAGTTTTATTTAAAGTTACTTCGACGTGACGTCACATTTCTTCAACCCCTTCCCTCCCCCATGTCACGCATCGTCACAAAAGTGAGACCCCCCTCCCCCCTAGGTGCGTGACGTCATTTATGGACGGCCCCTTTATGTTAATAGTGAGATGCCTTTCTTGGCTGTTTTGGGTACTCATTTGAAGGTCAATGTAGCGATGCGGCCAGATAGAGGAAATCTGTATACATATTTGTTCTCACACTGAATTAAAAACGTATGTTTTATCTTTTTATCCATCTGAGTGTTGTATTAGATCTCATTGTATTTTCTTCTGAAATTAGTCTCTAATCGCCGAATTTATTATTAATACTTACCCTTTTGTACTTCTATCTTCTAAAGCAGTGATTTCCAACATTGTTTTGGGTAGCGAACCCTTTTTATAACAGCCGTGTGACCCGCGCCCCCCATTAAGTTTAAATAAGTCATTATATATATATATTTTTAAATTATAAAATAGAGCAAGCCTTTCATTATAGTGAATATTTTTAGGTGACAGTTTACTCTTCGGGGGTCCCTTAAGCTAGGAACTGCTACTCTAAAGCTCATTGTGGTCGTTGCAAACATTGCGGTTAAAATCTAAACTAAAATATGTGCCGTGCATTTTAAATTCAAATTAAGTTGACAGCGTGACTATAAAATTGGGCACGCTAGGATAATTTCTAATAACAATATTACCAATACCGTCTAAGTTGGAGTCCAAACTCAAAAATAATCATCTATGATTATATTTATACTGAGAGATGCGCTACCGCGTCTTTCATCATCATCATATGTGACGCAACAGCCCATGTAAGGCCCAGGCGTGCTCTACCACATCCTTCCATTCAGATCGATCGATGGCTTTCTTTCTCCATGCTCGAACCCCCAGCTGGTGTAGGTCAATCTCCACATCATTGATCCACCTCAGTCTTGGGTGACCAGTGAGTCGTCTGCCCCTGGTTTCTGTGTGTAAATAATTTTTGGTGCTCTCCATTCTGGCATCCTTTCAAAATGTCCTGCCCAGCGTATTCTTCCTTTTTTAATACTAGTGACTATTGGTGGGTCTTTGCACAGAAGGTATAGTTCTTGATTTGTACGAATACCCCAGATATCATTTTCTATCATCGGGCCATATATTTTCCGGATGATTATCCTCTCCCAAGTGTTAAACAGGTTCTCTAGATTTTTTGTCAGGGTCCAAGTCTCACTAGCGTACGTTACTACTGGCCTTATAATGGTTGTGTATATTATTTTCTTTGTTCCCTTTGAGAAGTTTTTTGCTTCTTAGAACATTTTGTAAGCTAAAGTATAAGTGGTTTCCTGACGTTAACCTTTGTTTCACCTCCAAAATTATCTCATTGTGTTTGTTTATAGTTGCCCGTAGATATTGAAAGTAGAAACTCTCTCAAATTTGTGTTTGTTTATAATAATATTATCATCAGCATAGGTATTCCGATACCACTTATCTGGCAAGAATAATTATTACATCTAATAGAGAATTCAGCTCTTTACACCCGTTCATGATTTTAAATTAACTCGAATGGAAAATACCCCGTTTTTGTGAGTTTTACATTAAGAATTCTCTAAATGGTATGTAATTGCAAACCTCACGTACTTTGACTCGCATGCTTTTAAGTCCATTAACAAAATTTTTGTTAACTTATGGTTTGTACATATTTTTCAAGTGCATCTTTATATATATATATATTTTTACGGGCTTGCGAAAATGAGCATGACGAATGTCCCCTATTGTCATGCGTTGTTCCTTCACATATGATTTGTAGTGTAGTGGTTTTCAAGTCCCCCTTGCACGTGGAACGTTCTGGGTTCAAGCAACAGAGCGGACATTTTTTTTCTGTTCGTTGTTTTCCTCTTTTTTTTTTTTTTTTGCTAACATGACTAAGCCTAGGGTCGGTAACATCAACTGCTGTGCATAAGTTTCCACATTTACTCTCTTTTTTCCCCCGTTACTTAATGCTGATGTATAGTGTGTTCTTTCAGACTCCCCCCCCCCTCCATTATCTTATCTTAGATATACAGACGCTCCTTCTATGCAGAAGATAATTGCGTCCACAGACCATGAGAGATGATCTGTTGGCAAGTGATGCAGCGGTCACAGGCCACGGCTATAAGGGTTCCACGCATTACCCCAGCCGCCTAACTATTGTCTAGTTAGGTACCCATTCGGAGCTGGGTTACTCGGGGACTCCTCAGGCCGCGAGAACAAATCCTCACCTTAGTGTGGATTCGAACCCGTGACCATCGGTATGACAGTCGAGAGCGCTACCTCTCGACCACCACGTCCCATTATTTGCACTATCTATGATGAACAAGTTTGCGGATCTGCGGCGTATGCTACGCCTGAGTTTGCATCTTGTCTATGGTAATAAAAGGCAGTTTTCTGTCCGTTCTGTCTGGTCCTTGATAGCGATTGGTCCCTCAAACTCATACAGAGTCCTAGAACCATACACTAGTGGAAAAAAAATTAAAATAATTTTGATATTTAACAAATTTACCTGGACTTTCAAAATGAGTTATTTTTGGTACTTTTTTCAATATTCAGTACAGTGTCACGATCTTGAAGTGTCTCACGCCTTATAATCACTACTGTTATTCCTAAACAATGTGCCACCGGAACGGTGGCGCAACTTCATTGAACGGACTTAGTTGCTTGTAAGTTATTTAAAAAATGCTTTAAAAATAATAGACTTCAGATTTTTATTGCAATGATTAACAATACAAAAAACATATTTTATAAAAGTTATTGTAGCATTTATTCGATTTTTGTAATTTGGAAATTATTCTTATTCTTTAATTTATAAATTGTGGATAAAATATGACAGAGTAAAATTAGTTTTCAAACTTAAGCATAAATCAATAAGCACAATGAACTTTGTCCTGGACATTGTTAAAAACAGGAGGACTTGATACTTAAGATTCCGCCACTGCACAAGCATCTGTATTTATTGCCTCGCGCACGAGGGCACACATTTTTGGGAGCAAGGACACACCTTCCTCTGGAGAAAGATGTTTGAATACACTCGTCGTAGCATCCGAAGTTATCGTCGTTAGGATCTGGAAAGGTTGATCTGTAAAAAAAAAAAGTGTAAAAAATAATAATAAATAAATTCTAAGATACTTATGGGTTGAAAACGGAGATGAGGGGTAGGACTGCAATCAGGCTTATAAAAAATTAAATGGAAAAGACGTAAACAATGTAAGGGTGAGCCTGACTGGACGTAAAAAACAGCGAACGTTTCGGAAAAGAGTCCTTCTTAAACGAACATACAATACATAAATAAAACGAGCATAAAAATTTAAAATAAAATTAAGAAACTTAGCTGCGGTGAAATCCAAAGATGTGTTCGATTCTTTAGATTTCACCGCAGCTAAGTTTCTTAATTTTATTTTTAATTTTTAAAGCATGTTGCAAATAATTATTTTGCCATTTAAATATGTATCTAGTGTAATTATGCACTCTAGTATCGTAACACGCGGGGAGTCTTTGACAATATCATTAAATAAATTGTAAACAATCAAATATTTAAGGGGACTTTTTATTTAAAGTTGCGGGTTTTTTTTATATGAGGTCACATTTTTAAACACACCCCCTAGTCACACATCGTCACAGATGCGTGACCCCTTCATCTATGGTAGATTAAAGGGAGGGGACTGAGCAGGCTAAAGCCCGGGCCCCTAATGATTTAAATGTTATAATGTGTAATAAAAATGGGCAAATGTTTGTATGAATCCCTGAAAAAGCCTTGAACAGTCATAAATCAATGCTGCAGTTATAAGTAGGAAGTATAACAGAGTCTGGGCTATTCTTTTTAAGAAGTGCAGTGCTGCTCATTTTGGGCCGTGTACAGCTCATTCCCTTCACTTGGTTGGGGAAACGTGAAGCAGTTGTCTTCTGGAAAATCTTTATACCTGGCTTGTTGCATCTACTCATCGTCGACAAATACTTCCAAAACACATAAAATTGAATCATGTTAACGAAGCCTTGTTTGATTCAAGATGGTCAGCCCGACATAATGCTGTAAGCAGGGCCGGCTTAAGGGAATTGGAGGCCCTAATCGAATTGAATTTGGTGGCTTAAAATGTAATCTAAAATTATAAAATAAATATTGAAATATTCTTGTGCGAGGCCCCCATTAATAATGAGACTAATGGGAGGCCATAGGTGATTGTCGGTTTGCTTATGCCTAAAGCCCTGCTGTAAAGTATGTTTAAAACTCATACTATGAGAATTTTGTCAAAGAACTTGCAAGTCAAGAAACACGACTTCAACTCCTTGTGGGCTGGGTAACAAGTATCTTTAATGAATTTTAGAATAAACCTCTGTACCATAGCGAGCCTTACATTAATAGTCATCCATCCTCTCCCTTCACGACCACACATTATTTTCCTTTCACGGCACAAACCACGTGTTTCATACTCAGTCAACTCGCACGGTCATACCATGTCAATACAACACAACGCGTCTCTCACAAATATTGCAGCACTGAAAAGAATTAGCAATTAATGAAAATCAGCCCCGTGTCTGATTACTTGAAGCAGAAAGATTTCGGAAGGAACTTAAACAACTAAAATATACAATGTTACTTGAATTTGGGAAACAATTTTAGAGAGATTTCAGAAAACAAAACTATCCATTCAAGAGCCTAGAATATATTTGATTTCAGACAAATATTTGAAGTCTCTCATTGAGTTTGTTAAAAGGCAGCAATTTTAATTTGATTCATATGGAGACAAAGGATAGTACAAGTCCGTGGAAAAAAAGAGTATAAATAATTATCAATACTATCAAAGTAGAGAAATTGTCAGTTCGATAACATCAAAAATGGTATTTCTGGTAATCATTGACAAACTTTTTGATGTCCTACAACATCGATTAAGCGCTTATAAGGACATCCATTCTGAGCTCATCAATGACGCCATTCGATGGGCAGCAGCCAAGAATGAAGAATATGAAAATAATTTCGAAGACTGCTTACCTTCACAATTTGTCCAAGTTTCAGAACTCTTAAAAAAACTTATTGTCCAGGCCCAGGCTCCGGGTAAGGGAAAGGAAGTAGCACAATCCAGGCTTAGGGTAAGGAAAAGGAAGTAGCACAATCCAAGCTTAGGGTAAGGAAAGGGAAGTAGCACAATCCAAGCTTATGGTAAGGAAAGGGAAGTAGCACAATCCAGGCCTAAGGTAAGGAAAAGGAAGTAGCACAAACCAGGCTTAGGGTAAGGAAAAGGAAGTAGCACAATCCAGGCTTAGGGTAAGGAAAAGGAAGTAGCACAATCCAGGCTTAGGGTAAGGAAAAGGAAGTAGCACAATCCAGGCTTATGGTAAGGAAAAGAAGTAGCACAATCCAGGCTTAGGGTAAGGAAAAGAAGTAGCACAATCCAGGCTTAGGGTAAGGAAAAGGAAGTAGCACAATCCAGGCTTAGGGTAAGGAAAAGGAAGTAGTACAATCCAGGCTTAGTGTAAGGAAAAGGAAGTAACACAATGAGAAACTCAAAATACGTGCACAGAGCTAAAAAAAAATAATATTGCTGCTTTTGAATTAGACAAATTTGAGTTATTTACAAATGTAGCATCGGACTTCGCATCTATCTCTCTATGATGACTTCAAACTGCAGCAGAGAGCGATCATTTTCAAAGTTGAAAAGAATACAAAAATGAGTTAGAATTCGTATTGGACAACCAAGACTGAATGTGCTCTCTCTAATGAGAATTGAAAATAAACTTGTAAGCTTATTTAGCTTTACTGACTTGATTGAAAACTTCACCATGAAAAAAATCGCAAACTTAAGTTGTAGGTTGAAATAATAAAAAAATATTTTTTATAACTTTTTGACTTTAAATAGAGAAAACAATTCGTTGCCCCATGAAAAACAAAAGTTGAAAAAAAAACCATTAAAAATACAGAATAGCGCGTAATATTATTGTTAGTGTGGGCTCGTTTGTAACCATGAAACAGCGTAAATCGGGGTGGGACCGTCGTAACCGGGGTGGGTGGGACTAGTTATATACAAACATGCATATCCATGCTTGCAGTCTTTAATAAATATAACAAAATATTGATTCAAAGACATTGAGTTCAAAATTTTCTTCTAACCCCCCCCCCCACTGATGTGGAGGATATACTAAGGCGGGATTCATTGATTCAGTTAGTGTGTTAAAGCCTAAATGGCTTTATGTCCAAACTTTTTAAAGATCTCTCTGCTGAGACTGTTTCATTTTTTTTCTTATTTGTTTTAATTTTGATTGTGTGCTGGAATTATTTTATTATTGCAAGTTAAGTGATTTTTTAAAAATTAAAATCTATGTGTTTAATGTATATCATGTATTTCTTACTTTCTTTCTAGCTGAAAAAATGTGTATTCTTTGGTTTTCTGACATAAAATCGAACAACAAAATTTTTGGTGTCATTACCCTGATGGTGTCACCGGGGCGGGGGGGCGGCCCGCCCCCCCTCAAGACGCCACTGTATTGAAGTACATGCTCGGTACTTAAATCATCCAAGATACTGTTTATTAATTTAGGGGCCATAATTTGGATACATCCATTACATATTTTTATAGAAAGATAAGATGCAACACATGATCATTTTTACCTAATTTTTTAATGGCCTGCTGGACACATATATTATTTTGTTGTTAGTAAATTAGCAGTAATTAAATAAAATTGTAGATCTAAATGTTTCCATATCTCTCCTGAAATGTAAACCACGCCCTCTCATAATAACTATGACTGTCTAAACTTGTTCAATAACATTTGCCAGCACTTCCGTTTATCATTTATCTACAGGTCTATTTAGCAGTCAATTATTTAGCCACGTTCCCTCGTAAGATATGTTGCGGAATCTGTGTTATGGTATACAGAGTTCTCATGACTTTAAACTAAAAAGGTATTGCGATAATCACAAAATATTTACCGTGTAATTAACAATTGTTCAATCAAACTATTTTTGGAGGCCCAAAGAAGGTAACTCGTGGGAGATGCTAATCTTCTATCGAGTGCCTCCCCAGCCGGCGGATAAGGGATAGCCCTCCAGATATGGAGGGTACCACGGAAAATAAAATACCCGGGGTGGACCAAAATCAGCCCTACTGCCTTGTAGGAAGTGGAGGGATATACAAAGGCTAGGGACCCAAACCGTACAAAGGCAGCTTCTGATTAAGTCGTGAGAGGACACCCCCCCAGGTGATTGCGCGAAACGCCAACTAAAAAAACTAAAGCATTTTAAAAAACAGTTACAAAAACACCGAAAAAAGTAGCAAAAGTCAATTTAGTCCTGGGAAGGGATTGATCCCCTGAGAAGGAAAATATGACGCTTAATAGTGAAAGCCAAAACCTGGAAGCTGTTAGGCCGACAAACATCATCTCTACCTTGACCATCACAACCATCGGAGCTTGGAATGTCCGCACAATGTACGAAGCTGGTAAAGCTGCACAGATAGCCGCCGAGATGAGGGGCTATACGCTCACCATTCTTGGAATTAGTGAAGCAAGATGGACTGGATGGGGACAGAAGAGATTAATCTCGGGAGAGATGGAAATATTTTCGGAGCACAAAGAAGATGATATACTGGATGTTGTCATGATGCTATCAAGGTAAGCACAAGCAGCAATCATTGGATAGGAGCCCCATTGACCGAGAATTCTTTAAGCAACCTTCCGGACAAAGAAGCGTAGCATCAACCTACATGTCATCCGATGCTACGCACCAACTAATGAAGGCGATGAAAGACACAAAGAAGAATTCTACGATTAAGTGAAGACCTCCTGGAACGAGGCGGCAGAGTAGTCCTACAGTACATGGCCGGACACTGCGGTACGACCCAATCAGACAGGGTCGACGAACTGGCCAAGGCAGGCGCAACCCAGCCCAACCCGAAAAGCCCTTAACCCAACTGGGGGTTAAGTCGTGGCTAAAAGATCACTTCCGCGAGAAGTGGCTTGAGGGCTGGGCTAAT
This sequence comes from Radix auricularia, assembly GCA_002072015.1. NCBI lineage: Eukaryota > Metazoa > Mollusca > Gastropoda > Lymnaeidae > Radix > Radix auricularia. The sequence continues at coordinate 699,459 of MUZC01000625.1, read as the reverse complement.
GGGACAACGGCCCGAAAGGTATACCCGAAAATGCCGCGACCGAGCAAAAGCTATCTATATTGAAGATTTAACCGTAGTAGTCAGACGCTCATAACAAGAATGAGAACTGACCATTGTCCAATACGAAGCTACCTGTATAAGTTTGACAACAGAAGGGAACTGGCCTGTCGTTTGTGCGGCTGCACCGAGGAGACGGTGGCCGACGTGCTGGAGTGTTGCCCCGAGTTGGACGGGGCTTTAGAAGGAGAAGTTGCGTACCTGCAGTGGATTACCTCTATGGCGATGCCCGAATGATGAGGCTCGCCTGCGAAAAATTGAACCGGGTCCTAAGAGTCTAACGACTCGACCCAAAAGAGAATGTACATTCATTAGTGAAGACCATAGTCCAGGGTTACCCACGAAGGAACATTGTCATCTTCATGGGAGTCTTCAATGTCAAGATAGGCAATAGCAACACAGAGAATAAAGAGGTTATGGGACAACAGGGGATAGATGAGATGAACGACAACGGTGAGAGGTTTGCAGACCTATGTGCCACAGCAGACCTGGTCATAGGAGGGAGTATTTTTTTCCAGCACAAGAGAATACATAAAACTACATGGGTTTCACCGGACACGAGAACGATGAACCAAATAGACCATGCACGCATTTTTTTAAAATTTAGGCGATCTCTCAATTGATGTTGTCTTAGATCACCATATTCTTGTGGCCAAAGCTAAAGATACATTTTACCGAGCAACCAGCATGTATGTTTCAGTATAATACCTCCCTGCTGAAGGACCTAGCCAAACAGGAAGAGTTCAATGTCTCACTATCAAATTAGTTCCAAGCCCAAAGCGAAATACTCAAAGACGAGACCACCGAAGGAAAGTTTCAAAGCGTGAAAGAAACAGTCCAGTCAACATGCCAAGAAGTGCTAGGAAACAGTCCAGTCAAAATGCCAAGAATTTCTAGAAAACAGGAAACAGGCACACAAAGAATCGATAATAGAAGGTATATTGAGTAAAATAGAAGAAAGGAAAAGAACGAAAACAGAAATAATAACAGCCGCACACGAGCGCAGAAATACAAGTCCCAGAAAGAGTATGCAGATGCAGATAAAGAAGTAAAGAAAAGCATCAAGAGGGACAAGAAAGAATTTGTTGATAAACTTGCTAAAAGAGCAGAAGATGCAGCTTAAAAGGGAAACATGAGAGAACTGTTTGATACCTTTAAATTAGGTCTGGGAAATTTAGCAAGTTGGGGAGACCAGTGAAGGAGAAAAAAGGAAATAACATAGCAAGTGATGTGCAGCAGAGAGGGAGATTGAAGGAACATTTTGAAGAGCTCTGAAACAACCCAGAAGCAGGGAATTCATCACATATCCAACCAGCTGATAATGACCTGCAAATTGAATGTAATAGTCCACGAATGAAGAGATTAGCAGGGTCATTAAACAACTCAGTAATTGAAAAGCTTCAGGACCTGATGGCATCCCAGCAGAGGATCTGAAGGCGAGCTTGGAAACCAGTGTGGAAATGCTGCACACTCTGTTTATGAAGATATGGGAAAAGAAGCAAGTTCTTTTCGATTGGAAATAGGGATACCTTATCAAGATCCCAAAAGAAGGGGGATTTAAGCTTCTGCTCTAACTACAGAAGGATCAACCTGCTGTCCATCCCAAGAAAGGTTTTCAACCGTTTACTGCTTAACAGAGGGGAAAAATCTTTAGACTCTCTGCTGCGGGACCAACAAGCTGATTTTTTGCACCAACAGATACTGCACTGACCAATTGCGTAGCACTGCGACACTGCGACACTGCGTAGCATTCTAGAGCAATCACTAGATTGGAACTCGCTGCTCTATGTCAACTTTGTTGACTACGGAAAAGCCTTCGACAGTGTGGACAGGCAGACTCTGTAGAAATAGCTAAGGCATTATGGGGTGCCACAGATGGTTACGGATATAATAAAAAAAAAACATGAACGAAGGGATAAACTGGCGAGTTATCCATGGCTAGCAGGTGACAGATGCGTTTCAGGTCAAGATTGGTTTGAGACAAGGTTGCTTGATGTTGCTCTTTCTGTTCCTGTTAGCCATTCACTAGTGATGAAAACATGTACAAAGCAGAGAAGGAATTACATCTAATGGACCTTGTGGGATCAACTTGATGATCTTGACTTTCCCAGCCACTTCTGCTAGTAAAATCTCAACATACATAAAGGGAAGGAGTACATTTCTTAAGGTTAATGCTACAAGTCAGTATATCACCCATCATGCTTGAAGGAGAAGCCCTTGAGGAGGTGGACATTTTGTTTACCTTGGCAGCGTGGTAGATACACAAGGTGGTACAGATGCTGACATCAAAATAAGGATCGAAAAAGCAAGAGCAGCCTTCCAGCAACTAAAGAATGTTTGGGTCTCCAACAACCTAGGCAGCAAGTTAAATGTAAGGATTTTTAACGCTATGATGAAACCAGTGCTGTTTTATGGAGCCTAGACATGGACAACAATGGCCGTAAACCTGAACAGAATCCAATCCTTCATCAGTAATTTTCTGGGAAGGATTTTCAGAATTCACTGACCGGACAAAATAAAAAATTGGTAGCTGTGGCAGCGGACAAGACAGAAGCCCATTGAGGAAGAGATTCTTCAAAAGCGGTGGAGGGGGATCGGTCATACACTAAGGAAACCTGCTTCTAATACAACAAGACAATCCCTGAGAAGGAACCCACAGGTTAAAGGGAGAAGAGGCCGTCCAAGAAAACTTGGCACCGAGAATTGTAGGCAGACATCAAGAGAATTGGCCATGAATGAAAGATCCTGTAGAAACTAGCCCAAGATTGGGATGCCTGGAAGTCTCATGTAGGTGGCCTGTGTCCTAGGAAGTGCAGACGCCGAAGGTGATCGGTGGATGTCCCTCATGGACGAGAAGGCTCTCTTTTAAAGAAGGCGAGGGTTCTAAACTGTAGCTTGTTTGGCTTATATGTAAATCAAACAGTGCCAATACGGAAAGATTCTGTCTTTATTCTGTGAGAACCTGGTAAGTGATAGTGAATTGAGGCAAAAGTGTAAGGCGCAATTATAATCTTAACACGCAATAACTTTACAGTATATGTGTCATAGAAATATTATAGGTAAAGTGTGTTTTTCCCGATATATAAGTGTTTTTACTAGTCTGTGGTGCGATCATAGTATTAAACACTATGTCATGACATGAAAAGATGTGACGCGAGCTAGTGAACATGACGTTGTTACGGTTGATAGTCTACAGTCGTGAGATATAGGCTGTTGTTACGGGTGGAAGGACCATGTTGGATGATAATAAACAAATGAACGTCCAATTGTGTTACTTTTAGTTGTAGCCTGTCCTTGGGGTCATTATAATTACATAGAAAACGACGGAAAATTAAGTAGTGTCTGTAACAGATAGGTAAAATAAAATCAAATGAGATGCTTTAAAATAGATAAGAAAACTAATGCAAAGTTATTTTTCGGAAGCAGATTTGTAGCAACGATTTGACTTTCATGGTTCATTCATTAGCTAGTCGGTTGGGGGCTGGACTATGCCCTCTTCTGCCAAGACGAATTTGCTTTGTCCTCACCAAGTGATTAATAGTATACAATAGGATATCTCGGCCTACATTTGCTGTGACACACATAGTTTTTATGGCTTATAACTGGAAAGGTAATTCGCTAATCAAAAAATTATTTACCGTGTAATTGACAATTGTTCATTCAAACCATTTTAGGGGCACCAAAAGGTGAGGATTATAAGCTATAGATTGTTTAGCTTATAATTAAATCAAGCATTGCCAATGTTGCGAGAACTAGAGAAGTGATAGTCAATTGGGGAATACTTGTAGGACGCAATGGTAAGCTTAACACGCAATAATCTTATACTAGAATGAGCGTCTGTTAGAGGTAACGGAAAATAAAGTAAGATGAGTTAAGAATAGATAAGAAAACTTTCACATAAAGTGGTTTTTGGGCAACAATGAGACACACATTTCAGTCATTATCCTACAGGTTGGGGCTGGACTGTGTCCTCTTCTGACATGACGTATTGGCTTCGTCATCCCTTATTCCAATTATTAGTTTGATTTACATCTGGTATTTAACGTCATTCCATTTTGCATGTTGAATTTAACACACCACTTTTTTATACAACAAGATTCCGTTCGAGAGCCTGCAAGTCAGCGGCGTAGTCCAAAGCAAGGTGTCATCTATGAAATAGGAATTTTCAATAATTTTGAAATGCCTCTTGTGTATATGAAGAACACGTCACGTCCCATAACTTAGCCATACCAACTGTTTTAATAAATTCAATATTCAAATATTCACGTCTAAAAAAGATAATTAAAATCTTTTTTCAACGTCAGCGACGTGGAGGCCTATAGGACTGGTATCTATGCAGAACCCACTAGTTAATAATAAATTGTACTCGTCTTGCTCCGAGCCCTGAAAATACAACATACGCCACTTCATCTGGCTGACGTTCACTGGGTTACACCAGGTGGTCAGACAATAAAGCGTCTGTTAACCTACATTATTCTGCTGTATGTTAGACCAGGGGTGTGCAACTTGCGGCCATGGGCACGGAAATGTGCGGCCGTGGAAATCTGTATAAATTAAATAACCTGCTGTCGTCAAATATTAGCTATTAGGCAATATATTATTATTATGTAAAGTTGTAAAGGAAATATCGCTGTGTTCTAAATCTGTTGATTTGGATACCATTCTGGACATTATGAATAGCATTTTCCTTATCAAACGCGTGAAAAAGAGTAACGATAGTAAATTGAGGAATAAGTGTAGGGCGCAATGGTAAGCTTAACACGCAATAATCTTATATTTGAATGAGCGTCTGTAATGGGTAGCGGGAAAATAAAATAACATGAGTTAAGAGTAGATAAGAAAACTTTCACATAAAGTGGTTTTTGGGCAACGATTAGACACACATTTCAGTCATTAGCCATTGAGGTTGGGGCTGGACTGTGTCCTCTTCTGCCAAGACATATTGGCTTCGTCATCTCTTTTTCCAATTATTATTTTGATTCATGTAAGTAAATGTCGAGAGTTTTATCTATCTAAAATAGCATTGCTTTGTAATTAGCTAGTCTGAGTAGTTCCAAATAAGTAATCGACTTTTTATAAAAACATTTTAGCTTTTGACCTTGGAGGCTCTAAGCTTTATTTTAAATTTATATATATATATACACACAATACTTTTTTAAATATAAAAAATATAATAATTGGGTCATGTATTGATAAATGAATTTGCTCATTTTAATTCAAATGTCATTTTTTCCGTCCATCAAAATTCTTGCTTTAAAGAATATTTTTTTATCTTATCACATTTAAATTTTGAACATTATTTCCAGGTAAAATTTTTTTTACTGTGTTAATGTTTGGGAACGAAGAAATGTACAAATGGTAGGTTTTAACTAATTCAAATCCCCAAAAGTTTCCAAATTTTAAACTGCGCAAAATAATTAGCTGAAAAGAAAATAATAACATTAAATGATAAATATTCACTTACTCCCGGCAAGCACTAAGCCTTGAGTAACATTCACCCACATATCTCCATCCTGGACCGTGCTCGTCACAAAAACATGTGTTCAGAATGAACAATAACACAGCTAGCGTCGGTATGGCTTTAATCATGACTTAATTTTGGTTTTGAATATTTAACTTTATAATTTATAGTGTTAAATATTTCACTTCACAGTGTTAAATATTTCACTTAAAACGAATGTGTTAAATGGTTTACTCATAATAGGCACACAATTCTCCCATGCAATTTATAACCAAAGCTCTCCATGGTAATTGAGTACAGATGTCAAGGAAAGATTCAGTAAAATGTGAGATTACAGAAAGGGTCAGAGTCAGCGGCAATGACGATGCGGTCAGGGGCGTAGACAGCCGGTGATTTCTTTTTACTATTACTTCTCTGCAACTAAGTCCACCATCATGGATTGAATGTGTGGATTGAGTGGGTGGATTGAATTTATGGATTGAATGGTTGGATTGAATAGGTGGATTAAATGAATTGATCGTATGGGTGGATTGAGTGGGTGGATTGAATGTATGCATTGAACAGGTGGATTGAATGGGTGAATTGATTGGGTGGATTGAGTGGGTGGTTTGAATGGGTGGATTGAGTGGGTGGATTGAGTTGGTGGATTGATTGGGTGGATATGGTGGGTTGATAGAGTAGAATGAGAGTGAAAAGAAAAAAGTAACTGACAAAAATAACACTAATTGTTAAGTCATTAAACCTTGAAACACTAGGGGAAAGAAGAACAAAGAGTAAAGAAGTGATTATACACCAAACAATTAATTTAATTTAGAAATACAACACAAAGAAACCTTAATAAAACCCTCTGATAGACATAAGGATAAAAACATCTTTCTTATTCCGTATGCAAGAAGAAACACATACAAGTGTCCGTTCTTCCCGTCCGAAATTCAGGCGTGTAGTAGGTTGCCTGAAAGAACCAGGAAAGCCAACACTTTATTATCATTTAGAACTCTAAAAATAATGCAGGACTGAACGCAAACCATTGATATGTGTAAGACACAATGATCTCAGTATAGAAGTAGGCTATATAAAAGATAAAATGTATTTAATAAGTATTTTTAGAGGAATTTATTGGTTTAGCGTGGTTCATTTGATTTTTGCTGTATTACTCTTACTGATAATGCGTCAAATTTTGGCTCATAATTCATAAATATCTTTCAGTCTCTTTTTTGTGTAGCATTTGATACGATTCAAAGCTGAAAACAGCTCTTCACATGCCGAAGATGATCATAACAAAATAAGAATAGCACCTCGAGTATTTTAATTGATTTAAATTTATTTGTCAGAGAATTCAAATCTTTAAGGATTTAATTTGAATAACTATCAATTGTGCTGTCTAGTGCGATGTCTTAACACTCAAACTTCTCAAGCCTTGAAGGTGATCCCTCAGTCCACTGAACAGTGGCCATTAACCCGGACATCCCTTTCCTAAACTTCTAACTTTCACATGCAACTTGTCGGCTTTATTGGGCTTATTAAGGCTTGTGGAAATCCATGACCTCTGCCCTATGTGCCGTCTTCGGCCCGAGAGGAAATAACTAACTAACTAACTATAATAATATATTTTGATATTTTTTATTCTTACTCTGAAATTTATTAAATTTATTTTTGTTCCCAATTTGTCGCATATTGAAAATATTCTTAAATTTCAAATAAAACATCTGAACGGTAAAAAATATATCTAGATCTACTCAATTTTATTTATTTGTATAATTTTTTAAATCCTCGGCGCATTAAGCTAAATAAATGTACAGTCAAACCTCTCATAACATGTGCTATAATATGTGGATAAGCTTAGTTTCTCTTCTAAGTCTTTGAGTTTTGCTCTGTTATCACATGGCATGTTTTTTGTGTTATAAAGTTATTTGTAAATTCCATTTATTATATTCAAATGGAGTTAATCATAGGTTATTTCAAAATGCCTGGATCTGGAAACTGGAATATATTAAACAATGAAAGTGCTAAAACTGCAATAAATTTGAATTCCTTCAGAAAACATTAGCTGCTTCAACTTTGGCTTATTCTTTGTCCTGTAAAAGGTAATGTGATTGGCCCAAACTATTGAAAACGTCATGAAATGGGCCAATAAATTTGTAATTCATTTCTATGGCGATATATGAAAATCTTATATTTACGAAAAGGTCCTCTGCTAGTGGCATACCTAATATGGTAAGTAAGTGAAACGTGCAAGTACAGACTAAAACATTTATTTAAATTACTAAACATCGTTTCATTGTGATTATTAAGGAATTATTTTTTTCTCATTCAGGCTGTTAAGGCTCTGCGTGCCGATGTTGGCACGCGTGCCATAGTTTCGCCATCACCGCCGTACAAGATGCTTATCTTCCGGATATTTATTTTTTATATACAACCAATACAGTATCCAGCCTTGATTACAATAAAAGAAACTGATATGATGGTTGTCCTGTTATTTGACAAAGAGGCAGCTGGACCAAATAGCTGAAAAAAGTCCTTCCAGTAAAACCATTATATTTAGGAGTGGTGTGAAAGCCAAGAACGACTACAGTCTTGACTGAACACGTCATTTATGGATGAATCATACTCCCCCGAGCCTATGTCGCTGATAGCCCGAGCTACGCCACTGCACCATAGTGACGTGCACTGGCTTACACCAGCTTGTCACATTTTAAAAAAGTGTCTGTTAACCTATATTTCACCACTTTGCGTTGGATCAGTGTTTCTCAGAGTGCTGCAGACTAGAACCAAATTAAAGCATGATCAACATCTATATTGGCCCCTTTGTCTATGAAATTTTTCGTTTAGTAGCGGATTGGCACAAGGTATTTCCACACAAAATAATAATAATAATCATTCAGATTACCGGTATATCTTTTTTTTTAAAGCAAACTTTAATAACCACCGAAAAATTTAACTAAACTTAGTACAGTCCATAAGTTTTTTCTGAAGCCTGTGACAAAAATAACACTTGAAAGGCTAGTTTACTTTTTGAGGAGAGTTCTCGGAGAGCGAACGACATGTTCAAGCCAAACGAAACTGTTTATGAAAAAAAAAACAATAACAAACGAACTAGGAATCTAGGAATAAAGTGAATGTAGCGAAGCTTTCCAGTTACAATGAGACTTTCAAATCTTACATTTTCGCACAGTTCTTCGTCTGTCTTGGTGGTTTCAAATAACACTAAATGAAAGCCTTGCGACATAAGCTGATGTGTTTGTAACGTAATTAAACATTTGGAACTTGTTGATGGTGTTCCCAAGCTGTGGAGCCGTAGAAAGCACTTTACAAACACGACGCCTAAAATATCAAAAACCAAAACATTTGATACAAGTTAAATCGCAAATTCCTAAAAACAGGACACATGTATCATAATTTGATAAAGTTCATTTGAACTAAGTGATGGAGAGCTGAACAATAGGTATAGTGGAGGACATATGTTGCATGTGAGACAGTCCTCACGTCACAATGTGCTGTCTACCTCTCGCCGGTTAAAGTATCCATCTGGACAGCTCTATAGCACACAAGTAAAAAACTGAAATAAAATGTTATTGATATTGAAAAAAAAGACTTGATCTCATACAGTGTCAGTCACTACTTAAACTACTACTGTTATTTAAATCCCAACCAAAACTCCTACGTTAAAAAATTATTTTAAAATGTCCTCAAATTTTACTTTATAATTGCTAATAACCTAAGGGTAATATTTTTTAAGATATACCAGAAATTAGTTTTCAAATTAATTTTTTTTAGACTCGATTCCTATGCGTTTTTTCTTTCTCTTTTCTTTTCTAATATATTTATAAGCTCAACACAAAAACACGTCTTGTTAGTTAGCTATTCAGAGGTCAGGTTGACATTAACCCGTTACCCATTCCAAAATTTTCACGTACCGTCCACAGCAACAAGTACCATGCTCTGTCGGGATGTGCAGCTCATATTTTCTAGGTGACCTAGTAATTACGTATGGGAAGACAACTATAATTTGATAACAACCCCTGGTCTGTTGTCTACTGTTTCAAATTCCAGACAGTTTTATCTCATCGCTGGTCGAAGAAAGGCATATTAATGCGTCTTTCAAAAACACGTGACAGAAAAGGAAAAATAAAACAGAAAGGGATCCTTTTTAATCAGGGGAAGGAAATGCTTTTTTGTAAGCATATTGTAACTGCTCCAAACATTTTTGAAGTTTTTTGCTAATAACAATAGCATTTAGGATATTTATAAAATTGTAATAAATTACTTTTTAATTTAGGAAATGTTGATCGAAGATACAGACCCCACAAAAAAGTTGGTTTTTTAAATTAAGTATTAATATAATATTTTAAAATGGCGATTATTTTATTTGTTTTAGTTTCCATCAAATTTTATTTCTATCATTAAAATATCTAATTATAAATAGAAATATTATTACAAAATACTGATATTTTTATTCTTACTCTGAAATCTATTAAATTTATTGTTGTTCCCAATTTGTCGCATAATGAAAATGTTCTTAAATTTAAACAACAATCAAAACAGTGAAACATACATTTACTCAGTTTTATTTAGTGGTAGATTTTTTTTTTAAATCCTCGGCACATTAAGCTAAATAAATGTACAGTCAAACCTCTCATAACAAGCACCTCTCATTACGACCAGTTTTCATAAGGAGAAGACAAAAAATGAAAAAGTTGTTTAGGGTGGGGGCAGTTTGTTCCTGTTCTCTCGCCCCCACTCCCGTTCTTTGGACTATCTAAGATGAGAAAGTCTGCCGCGTATGCTACGCTGTGGGTAATCTTGTTTATTATAACTATAATGAATAGTATTTTTTGATGCACCTTTAATGCAGTCGAGAAGGCTTTTTAGAGAGGAGTTACGAAATGTCACTGAAACGACGGCGGGACGTCCTTGCAAGGGCTTTGTTGCTCGTATCTTATAAAACACAAAATCAGTCAACACCATTCGAACTAGGATTTGTTATATCAATCTAAATCAAATGTTATAAATATGAAAGTTCCTCTGTATAACGTAAATGCAACAAATGCATCTATTTTTTCCCCTGAAAAAAAAAACAACAAATCAATTTAAAGAAAATATTTTTAGCACAGATATGACTCTTCTCTACACCACTAGTTCCAATATAATAAATGTTACCATCATGCTCCCATTGTTAAGAGAATATTTCGGTACCGCCGAGAGGGGGGGCAGGGGGGTAAATTCCCAGGGGCCCGGCGAGTTTTAGGGGCCCGGACTTGGCTTGCAAATCAACTTCTTTCTTATTTTCCTAGCAGAAGCCAAAATAACGGCAGCAGCTATGTCGTCTGAAAAGGAATCCTTGTTTTGTTTTCCATGCAGATTATTTAATGAAGTTGCCGTACCTTGCGGATTAATTTTGTCAAGTGATAAAGGATGGTCAAAACAACATACGCGGCGTAAGTTGTACGATATAATACCAGCTCACGAGAAAAGTGACGGTCGTAAAAAATGTTATATGAAGTGGCGAGATTTAGAAAGAAGATTTCTTTTTGCAAGAATATAAAGGCTCTGATTGATAAAAAAAAATGCTACAAACGTGAAATACTGGAGAGAATCCCTCAAACGAATTTTAGCAGTGGTTTTATTCTTGGGCGAAAGAGGACTTGCTTTCAGAGGTTCTTCCAACAAAATTGATGACCATGATAATGGACATTTTCTTGGAATTTTAGAACTGTTAGCTCAGTTTGATCCTTTTTTTACAAGAGCATGTTTCTAAAGTTGAAAAATCTCAAAAACTCGGACAACGCCTTCAGGTCCATTATCTATCAGCAGATTCTCAAAATGGTTCTATCGAAGCATGCAGCTCAAAATTTGTTCAAGAAATTTTGTCAGAGAGAGAAAGATCAAAGTATTTTTCAATGACGGTAGATGCTACGCCAGATTGTTCTCATACAGAGCAAAGTACTTTTGTTCTGAGATATGTACTAAACTGCGATTCAACATTTTTTGTCAAAAAACGTTTTCTTGCATATGTTGATTATAACAAAAAACTGGCCAGGATATTGCAGATATGATCAAATATGAACTGGAGAAAAACAAAATTTCTTATGATGATTGTCGAGGTCAGGGATATGACAACGGATCAAATATGGCAGGAAAGTTTAAAGGAGCACAGGCAAATATTGCACATTCATATCCTCTAGCGAAATTTTCAAATTGTGGCGCGCATATAGATCTATTAAATTTATGTGATATGCATGCTGCAGAATGTTGTAATGACGTTATAACTTTTTTCGGAATAGTTCAAAAAGTGTATAATTTCTTTGCGTACAGTCCTTAGCGATGGGAAATTCTACAAAGATTACTGGATGCTCACTGCATAATCTTTCTCAAACTAGATGGTCGGCACGTGTGGAAAGTGAGAAACCTATTGCAAAGCACCTGCCAATTATCAAACACACAATTATTAAATGTAAAGAACTAAATTTGTCACCAGAATGTAAGACTGAATTGCAAGGAATTGAGCATTATATGAAATCATTCAAGTGTGTTTTAATGGCTACAATATGGCTCAAAATCTTAGTTGCTATAAACAATCGAAACAAAGTTATTCAAACCAGAGAAGCCACACTTGATGTAGAAGTAGAAAATATTGACATTCTGCTTGGAGAGCTGAAGGATCTACGTGATAAATGGGATGTTTTGCTAGCAGAAGCCAAAATAACGGCAGCAGCTATGTCGTCTGACTTGCCATGTGAAACAGAACTTCCAGAAAAATGCCAAAAACGACGCAAACTTTTTTTATGATGAAAGTCAACATATGCCAGAAGAGAGTCCACATGAAGTGGATGATGATTTTAAAGTAAACGTTTTCTATAAGCTTATTGATAGTGTTCTATCTGGTTTAACAGAGCGTTTTGAATTGGCAAGGGATATTAACAATGCTTTTAAATTTTCTGAGGTTGTTTCCAGAAATCGGAGAAACTGATTTGGAAAATAAATTTTCTACTTTCTGCAAAGAATATGACATAGATGTAAGCAGTGACTTAATTGAAGAAGTAAAACATCTAAAGTCAATTTATTCAGATAGCATACAAAGTGAAAAACTTCATCCCATAAAACTGCTGAATAAAATTTACCAGTTGAAGTTGAAATCTATATTCCCAAATATTGCTATTGCATTACGGGTCTTTTGTACAATTCCCGTAACAGTTGCAGAAGCTGAAAGAACATTCAGCAAGCTAAAGCAAATAAAAAGTGTGCAGCGATCAACCATGAAGCAAGACAGATTGAACGGTCTTGCAACTCTTGCGATTGAGCATGATTTGGCGAAGTTATTAAATTTTGATGATGTTTTTAACAATTTTAATTTAGCCAAATCAAGCAGAGTTTGTTTTTTTAAACAATAAATACAAATTTGTACAATTAAACGGTTTGATAGTTAAATTTAATTAATAAACTTAAAATACTATTTAAAAAAACAACTGAATAATTATAAAACCATACCTTGTATGATGTATCTGTCTAACTTATCTAAAGTATAAGTACAAAGTATATGATCTGTGAATTTTTTAAATTCTCATGACCTAAAGATACTTTAGAGGTTTATGCCCGGGGGCCTGTGACAGCCCTGCCTAGGGGCCCGAAATTTCTGTCGGTGGGCCTGTGAGAAAGGAAAGGTTGAAATAGTTTGACATCCTACAAGATGTGCAGAATGTGGGAACGGTTATTTCGGATAGTTTAGAGCAGTGGTTCCCAAACTTTTTTCACCCGTGGACCCCTTTTACAGTCAAAACTTGCCCAGGGACCCCCAAGTGAAAACGCTATATAAATACATAGTATACACATTTAATAATGTTTAAAAACATTTTGTTGAAGAATTGTTTATTGAAATTATAACATTTGTTTAAAAATGCTCAAAGTTAATGACTTGGAAGAATTTGATGTGATTTTTTTTTTTTGGTGAATTTATGTCCGGCTCAATGCTTGTTAGTAGCAACCGCAAATCCCCACGAGTACTTATTTCTAACCGGTTTCTTTTGTTTGTTATGAGATTCATAACGGCACTGATTCCACGTTCTACCAAATTATTATGCCAAATAGGAAGACGGGAAAGCAGTCAACAACATCTGTACAATAACACATAACGCAGGATTTAAAACTGGGATCTCCTTTTGTAACCAGATTTTGTGGTATCCTTATTTGAACATTGATTTAAGTTCGTCATTTGTGGATAAATCAATAAGTTGCTCCTTTATTAATATGGATTTATCTATGTTTGGGATCTGAGTTTGTCCTCGAACAAAAGGGTTCAACACCCAATCGGGAATATCCAAGTGAAGAATGTCTTCAAATCTTTGGTTCAGGTCTGAATGATAAGCCGTTAAGTGTTGACAGTAGACCAGCAAGTTTTCATCTCTACTTTGGAATTTTGAAAGATTTTGAAACTGAGAACATTTTCCACTCCCCAAGTTTTGTATAGAATCTACAAAGAAAATTTCTTGCAACAAAAGCAGATATTACGCTTTTAGCTTTGATTAAATTTAATTGGTCACCTTGTAGTTTCAAATTAGTTTGGTTAAATTTGGAAAACTAATCTGTCATGTAGGCTATGTCTTTCTTTGAGTTAATTAAATTTTGTCTTAAATCATTTTCTTTGCCTTCCAGGAATTCCAGCACCGAATCAAAGAGAGCATAGAATGGATTGAAACATGCACTTTTAGATAACCAACGAACTTCTGTGTCAAGTAGTCTGTGTGAATTATAGTCTTCATCATTTTCCAAACAAAATCTAGCAAATAATCTCTCTTTGAAGTTGAAGGCATTCCTTTGAATTTTATTAACTGCTCGAATAACATAATCTAGGGATTCAAGCAAACGTTCACTAAGATTTTTTGAAACTAAATGATGTCGATGAATGACACAATGCACTGAACAGCTTGTTTTAAGAATACCAAAAATCCGGAGCACTGTCAGTAACAACAGAAATGATAGTAGTCAAGAGTATACTTTTTTATATCGAAAAATCTTGTTATTATAGTAAATAACGTTTCACCCTTCGTATATATTTCCAAACATTTAGCAAACAGATTTCTTTGCAAAATTGTCATTCTTTTAAAAATCTTACATAAGCTTAAAGTAAAGACATAAAGATACATATCTTTTTTAATTAAAAAAAAACACCTTACTATCCGATCTAATTTTAAAAAAAATTAACGTTAAGGTGTTACTAAATTGAAAATGTAAAACATATTGTATTCAAAAGATATCCATTTTATTCAAATATGAAAAATACTTACCTTCAAAGGAGGACTATCTGGATAAAAATACAAAATTGAACAATATCATAACTGAAAACTAACAAGACAATACTAAACTTCTTTTATGCTAGGATTGGGGGAAAAAATATCAACTTTGTATCAGGATTAGACAAAAGTAAATTTTCGATAACATGTGCGACTCTTTTAGACTTAATATTGTTGGAAAGTTATACATGTAGCAGCATAATTGCTGTATAAAATATTTT
>MUZC01000625.1:630482-682413 GCA_002072015.1 Radix auricularia | reverse complement strand
ACGCTCCCGGCAAAAATTGGCAAAAAGAATGTTAAAACTCCCTCTCATTAGGGGCCTTGGGCCAAAATATAGTTGTTCTAATATTAAAACCGACTCATCACTAATTCTCCAATTTTCTGTGTAGGTAGGAGCATGGAATTTTAAGAAGTTGTTAGTACCCTCTCACGACGAAAGTTTGTGTAAAATAATTTCGAAATACACACTCATGGGGGCCGGGCCCCAAGACCGTTTATTTTCTCTAATATGAGATATATAAAAATTGAAAATCTATAATTCTCTTATTTCCCGAATAGATTAAGGCGTGCAACTTTTGGGGGGGGGTGTCTTAAATACACTTCCACGATAGTAGCAGGTGAAAACATATTAAAAATATAACTTACTGGGGGCCTGAGGGCCAAATATAGTTTTTAAGGCACTCACTCACTCCATCATTAATTATCACTAAGTCTCCAACTTCCCGTGTAGGTAGGAGCATGAAAATATGGGAAATCGTTGAATACCCTCTCAGGACGAAAAGGAAATTTAAAATTCCAAATTATGTTGGGCTGGGGCCCAAAAACTATTTCTCTTTATCTGTAAAAATTGAAAATCATTATTTGTCCTTTGTGCCGAGTATGTAGATCTTTAATCTTTGGGAAGTTGTTGAGTACACTTCTTCGATGGTAATAGGTGAATATATATTTAAATTATCATTTTCTGCATTTCGGAGGCCCCACTATAGTTTTTCTATTAAATGAGCTATTAAAAACTGAAAATTACTGCTTCACCCATTTCCTGTGTAGGTAAAAGTATAACGCCTTCTGTAGTTGTTTAGTAACACCCAGCGATGGTAATAAGGAAAGTAATTATATACATTTTTAAAATTTCTACTCAATGGTGGCCGGGGGCCCAAAACCTGTCTTTCCCCCTAAAATGGGCTATATAAAACTAAATCAACACTAATTCTCCAAGCTTCCGCGTACATAGAGGCTTGAAAAATATTAAATCCTTTCTCTCTATAAGGACGATTGCCTAAATATAGGTTTTTTCTCATAATTATTAGTTATAAAAAGACGCATTTTTAATTAACTAAAATCCTAATTTACCGCAGCAAAGCGCGGGTAAATTGCTAGTTATTTATATGCTAAACCTTCCCCGGACCCCCTGACGTTGTTCACGGACCCCCAAATTAATTTTAAGCTTCACCGACCCCCTGAAAGGTTCTGCGGACCCCTGGGGGTCCGTAGGGACCACTTTGGGAACCACTGGTTTAGAGTGATTTGATCTGTGGGTGGCTTTTTTAGTCGTGTGCTCACTTAGAAATCATATAGTTTTTATTTAAATATACAAACAAATATTTGAGTGTTGTAAAATAAGCAGCTGGGAGCAGGTCCGGGGGAACATTGTGAAAAAGGAGCGGCGATTCAATAGTCATGGGTAATACACTGTAGAAAATTACTAGAAAACAGTAATTACAAGTCGGCTGAAAATAAAATAGATATTTATCCAGGAACATTTCAGTTGTGTTAGACAGAGATCCCCATACTTATTTGGCCCTTTGTCCCCTTTCAGCGCCCTTGGAAATATTTTATAAAATTTTAGGGCTGCGGAAATTAATTATTAAATTCTCAATTAATCCTTAACCAATTTTAACAATTTAATTATTTTTTATGATTAATCGACCCATCCATTGCAAATTATTGGCAGTCAATCAGTAAAAGTAAAAAAAAAAAAATTTTTAAATTAAAAAAAAAAAAAACAGCGGCGGATAAATAATAAATTTCCTAACGATTACGAACATATTTGTTTAAAAACTGTCAACTGACGTGAATGTTCAAAATGTAGATAAAGTTTGGCTACCATGGTTCTAACCCTTCGCCTACTTATCAAACTAAATAAAAAGCGTATTAAGCAAAAGGAAGTAATGGAGAACGAAAATGACTACAGCTCTTATAATGATTAAATGCGTTAAAAAATAGAGATGAACGTTCCTGAATCCATTAACCATCTACAGTGGTAGAATCTTAATGGACACCGATATCCGATATATGAACTCAGATAATGCCATTCCTTGCCAAGACCGTTTTGTGCATACCAGTTACCCCAGTTCCATGTGAATAATTGTTCAGCTCGGCAGGTCAAATTGTCAATTAAACCCGCTTATCACTTGAACCATATAATGTCAACACACTTGTCTTTTTGCGTAGTTGGTTAAAAGGTGGAATATAAAGAAGGCATTACAGTGTTATATAGATTTTCATCAAGAACGTTTCCTAAGTGTTACTTATGGCATCATAATTTATATTTTTGGCTTTAATGAAAATTAACGATTAATTAATCTTATTTTTTTTCAAAAATTAACGATTAAATTTATAATAGCCGTTAATAGCCCTACAAATTTTAATTGCATATAAACTTTTAAGTTTGACATTATGAAACTATTGGTTGAACCCAGAATAGAAAACATCTAAATGAGAAGAATAAACCTGGTTTGCTGCTACCAAAATAGTTATGCCCGGCTCTGTCTGTATCCGTCAGCTGTTAAATTAAGTCACCGCGATCGAATATATTGCTTATATATATATGTTTCAAATATACTTCATACTTCACCCCATACTTCAGGATTAAGGATTTCTTTGACAGCCGCATTTAAATTGCAATTATTCATCAGCATCCAAGCGCTCACAATGAAAACGTAAGTCTTCATCTTTTTCACCTGCTTCTAATAAATTTGGGAAATCCTGGCTGAATTTTGTTGGTAAGAAGAATTTTTGTCACAAATGCAAAAGTACGACATCACCTTAAAGCTGAACATAGTTTTCATGAAATTTTTGAAACAAAGAATATCAAATGTTTGGGTTGTTTATTACTCCACTCATGCCGGTATAAAATTGTAGCTGTGCACATACATTAATGTAAATTAGGGAAAATGGGAGAAAAGAGCAAACGTCCAATAAGTTGATCAAAGTAAAATTAAGGATTATGAGCGGAATACATAAATCAGTGTCTTCTCTTGTTTATTTTATGCTCTTACACCAACTCTTTTACAGTTTTCATCCCTCCTCCCCCCCCTGTGCACCTTTGACTATCACCACCCACTGAATCACTGCAGGCGGCGGTAGCTCCCACTTTGAAAATCGGTATGTTTGAGATTCCGGGGCGGTCGCTTTGATATGAAATGTGGGTTTGTTATAGATGTGAACAAATAGTTTATTGTTTTAGTTAGCATAAAGCCATGTATGTAAGATTTTATGAGCACAGTATGTATTGTCTCATTCGTACAACTGTCACACCCAATCCAACGGTTGAACCTTACAACCATGAGTAACACGCTGGAGTTACTACACAAATTGTAAATTTTCCAATAATCATGTAACAAACAAAATGCCCTCGTAACAACATTTTAAACATAGAATACACGTTTAAAATGTCAAACAAATTGTTGCAGATGATAAGTTTACTTTTTTTTTGTAAACAAGACTTATACATAAAATATAAAAGGATAGACGTTTGTCAGTTTATTTCATTATGAGGGGAAACTCCCAAAATCATCTCGCTGATTGAAACATAATATTGAATCATTCTGATCAATTATATATTAGTAACTGTTTTGGCATTTTACTAAACTGCGCCGCCCAGTCGTTCATGTAGGTCAAAATAGCAAAATAATTTGAAAAAATACCACGAACGTCAGCATAATTATCGTGGGGAAAAATATCATGAATGTAAGGAATCTACCGAATTGAACTATGTGAATCTTCTTGCATATGCCCTAGGTTTAAAAAGATATTTTTTAAGATCTATAAAGTTTAGACAAATTTTTACCGATTTATGTTGAATTGTCAAAGCATGAAAATGTGCAAAACGTAAATAATGTTATTGAAGATAAAATGACATAGATTATAATGTCGAGTATTAATGAATAAATAAACGACATGAAAAGACAAAATGATTGGCATAACGTTATTTCCATAAATATTTAGCAACACTGGCTTTTGAAAGTATCAATTATAACCAGCATAACAACGCGGCGGAAATGTGATATCTTCATATCAGCTAAAACATTTAGACACAGTAATACACAGAATAGAATAATTGTGTAAAAATTAATAGACTACATAATATATTTTAGAGTAGTCATTCATCTAGCCAACAATAATTTCCAATAATGTTTACATATACACAGCTTTATCTTATCTTAGATATGCAGACGCTCCTTCTATGCAGAAGATAATTGCGTCCACAGACCATGAGAGATGATTTGTTGGCTAGTGATGCAGCGGTCACAGGCCACGGCTATAACGGTTCCACGCATTACTCAGCCGCCTAACTATTGTCTAGTTAGGTATCCATTCAGAGTTGGGTAACTCGGGGACTCCT
This sequence comes from Radix auricularia, assembly GCA_002072015.1. Taxonomy (NCBI): domain Eukaryota; kingdom Metazoa; phylum Mollusca; class Gastropoda; family Lymnaeidae; genus Radix; species Radix auricularia. The sequence goes on along the minus strand of MUZC01000625.1, from coordinate 678,054 downwards.
CAGGCCCCGGGAACAAATCCACGCCTTCGCGTGGATTCGAACTCGTGACCATCGGTACGCCAGTCGAGCGCGCTACCACTCGACCACCGCTTTAGAAAAAAAAGATCATGCGCAACACAAGTAATTTGATATAATGGATGATCTGTTAAAGTTTAAGATAAAAATAATAAAAAAGTTACAATAATACTAGACATCTCTAAAGCATTTGGGGTAGTCCATAAATGACTCCCTGGGGGAGGGGTTCAAGCATTTGTAACCACGTGTGACAGTGGGGAGGGAAGGGGGTAAAAATGTGACGTCACATCTAAAAATCGCGCAACTTTAAATAAAATTTCCACTTAACTAATTCTAGCTTGCAATTTATTTCATGGCGTTTTTAATAATAGCTTCACGCGTCTTACGGTGTTTAAGGCTCACAAAAATGCATCAAATAAAAAGTGTTCGTTCCCTGTAAAAATGCTTGAGAAGTATCTGCTAAAGGGAAATAAAGTAAAGTTCTGACAAACCACAAGGGGGCCATCTATATATTACGTACGCAAGGAGGGGAAGGGGGTCTTAAATTAACGGGATTTTGCGTAGGAGTGCGTACGGTGGGGAGGGGAGTATCGACTGAAAGTGTACGTAAGCACAGCAAATTTAATTTGCAAAATACTAAACCTAGTCACGTAAACCGCTCCGACTGCAAACGGAATTTGAGACCGACGGAGTCAAGACCGATATGGAATAATGTTTTATAATTTAATGCAAAATAAATTCTGTACTTTCAATTAATTGGAAGTAATTAACATTTGATTCACACCTGACGTTCACACACTACTAAAATAAATCCGTCAGATATATATTTCCATTTCTTGAGAATAGTAGAAGTTTCCCTTTCGCCTAATGATGCCTCAGCTGTTATACATACATACTGGGACGACTATTTCACTACTTGTATTGTTCTATTCCATTAGTTTTGTTAGGCAGTGTTCAAGACAAAAAAAGTGGACCGGCAAGAATCTTCCATCGCACCAAGTGCCGGTGAACTATTTTTACTGTACTGACGTGGTAGCGAAATGTTATTTTATTTGTTTCATTTTATGTGCTTCTTTAACGAAAAATTGACATATTCTATCAGTTGGCTAGTAATCTAAAGAAATATCAACATGTTTTCACTAGTCTTCAATACAAGATGCTGCAAACAAATCAGTTTCGCGCTGTCCCATAAGATTACCAAACAGAACAAGTCTTTTTCTGACAGTGAGGTCATCAAAGAATGCTTATCAATTTCAGCAAGCATTATGTGTCCAGGGAAGAAAACAAAATTTTGCACCATTTCCTTATCAAGCAGAACTGTAGTTGGATTGTAGCAAAAATAAGTGACAAAATGATACACTAATTTGGCGATACACACACTTTTTGTGTCTCTCTATTGCGTTGGACGAAAGTGTCGATGAACAGGACACACCACAATTGTTCCCCACAATATGGGGAATAAACCGTCGTTTCAAGCTTACCAAAGAATTACACAACTACGGGCAAGGATTTATTCAATGCTATTGAGATCTGTGTTAAAATAACTGGGTTAGTGTGAAACAAAATGGCAAGTGTAACAAACACTATGACTGAAAAAAAAATGTAGGTCTGGTTAATGTGATGAAAAATAAAATTAAAACAGAACAACCTGACAATACACTCTTATCTCTCCATTGTGTCACCCATCAGGAAAGTCTGTGTAAAGCTGCGTTGATTCATCGGTATCATTACATCTCGCAGGATGATGGTGCATCACCGTTGGGTTGGGTTGCATTTCCTCGTGTGGCTGTGCGGTCCTTTGCTTGAGTGACAGACTTTACCACAGCTTTTGCACACGAGTTCGGAGCCTCCCAATATTCTGGCCTTTCTCCTATAGCTCTTTTGTCTGTAGCCTCATCCATCCTGCACTTTTCGACTACTATGACGCCCTCTTTGACAACAGTGCGCAAGGTAACTGCGTTAAATAACAAGCATGTAAGTCACTTAGTTGTCAGTGTGATAAACCTCATCAAAGTCAGGGCACTGAACCACTGTCAGTTCACAATCAGGGCACTGCTTGAAGATTTCGAAACTGAATATTATGATATCAACTACCACAGCAGTACTCACCGGCTCAGAGCCGTCTGAACACATAGGCCCGTTGGGCATTTGCCCGTTGGTCCAAAAGCATAGGTATAGGATAGGTTTATTTATATATATTATTTATATTTATTTTTTATTTTTCGGGGGTGGGGGCGCATTCTTTCTTTGCCCAAGGGCCGAACACTATTTCTTTGTCCGGGGGCCCAAAATGATGTAAAGAAGACTTTGGGGTGAGTGTGGGATCTCAAGGTATAGAAATAGTTTTGATCATGCATGGAGATGAAGGGCTTTGTTTGTGACTTTGTTACTGATATTGGTAATGACGAGTGGAAGTGAGACTTTATTTTTGCTATTGACATCATGAAAAAATCTGAATGAATTGAATGTCATACTTTGAGGCTATAGCTTGTTTGGCACATGAAATGTATGTGGATGTTAATTCATTTCAGGCAAAGATCTCCTTGTTCTACAGGAAAGCAGGTGAAAACAGGTTTGCTGAAACAGAAAACCGTTTCTGGTGAAATTTCTGACAAGTACAAGGCTCAGTTGGATGCCTTAGTTGTGGAATTTGAAAGAAGATTCCAAGGCTTCAAGAACCTGGAATAACACTTCAATACCCTCAGTTCGCCATTGAGTGCAGAAGCTGATTCAGCCCCAAGGGATATACAGTTAAAGCTGCTTGACCTGTAAGAGTTTTATGGATGTTTGCCATAACATTCATCCCATGTGGCGCAAGGGTTTCATAATCTTGTATCAGTCTATTCTCTGTTTGCTTTAACCACCTAGTCGCTTTGCCCCACACACTATCTCATTTCCTATATAGGCTTGCTCTGCTTTCTTTCAGCTTTACTTTCATTGACTCTTTGGATTTCACCGCAGCTAAGTTTTTATTTTTTATTTTTTATATTCCTTTTATTTGTCTATTGTATGTCCGCTGAAAAAAAGCTCTTTGCCGAAACGTTCGCTGTTTTGTTACGTCCTGTCAGGCTAACCCTTACCCTGTTTACGTCTTTTTCATTTACTTTTTTTATAAGCCTGATTGCAGTCTCACCCCTCATTCTGACTACCAAAGGCCTGGCGTTTCATGTTTTTAGAAGGGGTGCAAGCGGTCAACTGTCACCTCAAAACCCTTAGCTTCAGGTAAAGGACACTATTGACTATGATCCGACAGAAAAAAAAGTCAGGAAATAGACCCTCAAAGCCTAAGGTGGTCTCATTTTTTTTTCTATAACATCAGCACCAGCGACGCCAATTGTGCCAAGCCGTATCGGCATTTCATTGGTCATTCCATTGGAGAGGGCAGATCTGCTAGTTCGGATAGTTATTCAACTACTTTATTTTAATACTTTTTCCACTGGGATTTCTTGTGCGTCTTCTTCTTTAACTCTCGTAAAAATTCAACTTATTTTTTGGATGAAAGTTTAAATAACTTGTTATCATTTTATTATTGATATTTATATTTTATCAAAGCAGCGTTCACTGAAATGATCACTGAGATGAATTAAAAGATATTGATTAACAAAGAAAGAAAGAAATAGAAACAGGGAGAAATAAAGAGATATCTCTAGAGAGAAACGGAGGAGAGAGAAAAAGATATTGAAAGATAAGTTTATGAAGGTTATGAAGGTTTAACAGATTTATCACATGTATGCCCTTAAATAGCTTTTCTTATATTGGCCTTGGTTCAAGGAAATTTATTCTAAAATAACTATTTTATTTTAAGTCTATGCATGACCTTTGTCCAGTACTAATAGGATATGCTTTTAGCCAGATAATATTTATGTGAATATTGATGACTAGTGAAGGGGTCAACTAGTGTTTTTTAGTTTTACAGACCCACTGAATCTTAAGGTTTCGGGTTACAATTTACCCTGCATGTTTAGCTTAAGCTTTGCAAAAAGCATGTTAACAGTAGCTAGCCTATAGTGTTAATTCAACCCAGGTTTGGGTGACATTATTGATCTTGTTCCTAGTCCATAAAATGAAAAGTACCCTTCAGAAGGCAACACAGTTGCCCATCTTAACACATTAACTGTTCCGCGCATTAGCCTCACTCTTACGCCCGTGCCGTGCATATAATTCCTAAGCATCATCAATTTTCTTGGCCTATTCCGATCATTTCTTTTCAGTACATTTTTTCCTTTGGTGCAGTTCATGGAGCACTCATTTTAAAATAATCACCTATACTTATAAGCACATACGGTAAACAAATATCCCAACTAACAAACATTTGCCATTGTTATAGCCCTCAAATGAAGACGTTTGCCGTAAACTTTTAGGAGAAGCTGCTATTTAAAAGATAACACATGTGTCTTTTTTTGCCAGCACTGTGATTGAAGCATTATGCAAAGCCGAAGAAATCTCTTCAAAACCGAAGAAATTGAGACACGATCCAGGATTGATATATCAGTAAGGTACACACTCTACAGATATCGATAACAAGACAATACTATTAAATTGTGCATGATGATTTATGTGCCCTGTCTTTGCCAACCAACAACACAAGAGCAGAACTATTCAAGTAATTGGGTGCCTTGGTTATATATCAAGACAACTAAATTGTGGATGCCTTGGTTATATAAATTGGTCCGTTTGTTTTGACACATGCACACATGTACCATGGCCGGGAGACTGACTAGTTTAAGCATTAAGTATGTTGTACCTGAGAGCGAATCTACGCATTTGTATCATTCAAAGGGAAATGCTGGCAAGCCGAAGATCTCACTGACATATTTATCCCATATGAGCAAACACCCGTAACTCGCACCAGTTCGAACAGCTTTCTGAGGAAATGGAATCAGAGCACATACGTCTTCTCGTGTACACATTCTCTTGTATACATTAAAAATAGGGTTCTACAGAGGAAAATTGCTAACCAGAGTATTAGAGCAACAAGAGCCATTGCTAAGATTTCTATTAGTAAAGAAGTCACCGAGGGCAGCACATTTCATTGTTAATATGGATTGCAAAAGTAGCTGTGAGACTTATCAGCCTGCTCAATGAACTATAATATGTTACTTCTGGTGAAAATGACAACTATAATCTGTTACTTCTGGTGAAAATGACAACTATAATCTGTTACTTCTGGTGAAAATGACAACTATAATCTGTTACTTCTGGTGAAAATGACAACTATAATCATGCAAGTTGGCAGACAAAGTTTCTTCATAGAAAGACAAACTGGAGATAGCGCGTGATCTGATACATTTTGGATTTGTTTTAAACTGCTGGGATTTAAGGCTTGACTAAGCCTGAGCATTCACTCTCTCAGTCGGTATACGCTTATCTGTTTTTGCTTTTTAAAAGGGTTTGAGTGTGATGTACTTGATATTAAAGACCAAAGAACTCGTAAAGTATGGAACAAACCAGGCGAATCTAGTGCATGTATGTCTGTGCAAGAAGAAGATCAAATCGCTCGAGATTTCAAATGAGAACAGTCTAAAACTACGAGCGAGGCAACAACTTTCCAGTTGTTCTGAAATAAAGTCATGGCGGAATATCCCGAGTATCCCATCATGGCATGAAATCCGTGTTGCCATTTCCGACGCCCTTTATGTTTGAAGACAGATTTTATGCAGTGAAAGCAAACAAAGAAATAAACTAAAAACAATTAAAACATTTCTAGTTTCAGTGTCTCCTATTTCCCCTAGATGCAAACGTTTTGTTACAGATGAAAAGGCTCAGGTTCTCATCAATTTATCGTTCTAATCAGTTAAAATTTAAATCATTTTATGTTCATTTTATGGTGTAACTTCATTTTATTTTGAAGGCATGTAAAATACACTTATTATATTAAAATTATTAAATCAAAACAATTTTTCTCAATATACAATCCTCCAGAAATTAGGACAAGCACAAGATGACGCCAGCAAGCTATCATGACGAATGACCCTCTAGCAATCACAGATTATGGTTGACAAGCGAGGATTATGCAGGGGCGGTAGCAGTGGCGGATTTAGCTATAGGGCAGGGGGGGGCGGGTCGCCCCCCCAAGCTCCAGTTGGGTCTAAAATGGCGCCCCCCTGAGACGCCTTCATGAATACTAAAAAGGTGTAGCTAGAGCAGAAAAAAGATTGCTAAACACGAAAATTTTAATCGACATTAAACTCCAATACGACTATATTGGCTTGCTAAATATCGTATTCCAAACTGTAATATCTGGTTTGGTCAGTCAGGAGCGTCGCTAAGAGGAAAAGAATAAAAAAATATTGAAACGAATGATAGACGTGGCGTTTTTCTTGATTCTTAACAAAACAAGGTTTGCCATTTAGAGTACACAGAGAAAATTCTTGCTTGAGACTTTAGGGATGGTAGTTGTAGAAATACTTGAAATATTTGTAAAATCTTAAGTTTATTAGCCAACTATGATTCCAATTTGGACAGTCATCTAGAGTTTAAAAGAAAAATGAAATTTATTTAAGTCATGATGTGCACATTGATTTAATTCAATCATTTGCATCTGAAATATTGGTAGCCATTGATAATAAAGTTTAGTCTTCACATTTCTTTTCTGTAATTATCGATTAAACCATTGATATACCTAAAATTGATAAGATGTCACTTTACGTTTAGTTTTAAAATCAGGAAATGTTGTGGAAAGATTTATAGGCTTTTATACTTTTGTAAACAGCAATGCTGCATCCGCATTTGCTGAGAAGGTTCTAACGGAACTACACATTATAATTATCGATTAAACCATTGATATATCTAAAATTGATAAGATGTCACTTTACGTTCAGTTTTAAAATCAGGAAATGTTGTGGAAAGATTTATAGGCTTTTATACTTTTGTAAACAGCAATGCTGTATCCGAATTTGCTGAGAAGATTCTAACGTAACTACACATTACAAAAGCGGAACAGTGATAACACAATCTGCGGAGGAAAGGCATATGATGGTGCATCTGTGATGTCTGGAATTAAGAGTGGCCTTCAAACTTTCACACAATGCCATCTATTTTCATGGCTGTGCCCATGTTTTAAATTTGGTCACCATCGAAGCAATGTCTGTAAACAGTGTTGTATACAGCTGTTTTTGGCATAGCTGAACGGTTGTATGCATTCTTTACGTCTAGTTTACCACGTCTACATACTCTTAAAAAACATCATAAATCTCAATATGAATCAACAATAGATACTCTGAACTGAAATGACTTTCTTCTACAAGATGGGCAAGCCGTAGGCCGTAAGTAAGCTTCAGTTAGTTAATGGATCATTCTCTGCTTTTCTAGCCACTCTAGAAGATATAAATTCAAGGCCATCAACATAGCATAAAGGAAGTGTCAGAACAGAAGCCATTGGACAATCTGCTTTAATAACAAAATATTCTTTTGTTTTTTTATGCTATTTGTACAAAGGTTGGTTGATATTTTCATGTTATCAAACCACTTGCAGCTCAAGAGTATTGACATTGCAATTGCAAAACGATTGATCGATGTTGGAAGAAATAAGTTTGTTGAAATGAGAAGCGATCAAGCCTTTTAAAATTCGGAAAGTAGATATCTAATCATTTATTAAAGAAAATTGTTCGAAACTAGATGTTAAAAACAAAATTTAAAGAAACGCGAATTGCAGAAAATAAAAGTAGGGCAGGTGAACTTAGTAGAGATGAAAGAGCTAATGATCCAACTAACAGTTTTAAATCTGAAACGTACTTCATTATCTTGGATACACTTTTAAAATAAATAGATGATCGATTTAATGACTTTAGGGGCGCTGCTATTTATTTCTATTGTATTGATCCATCACAAATGTTGGAAGAAAATAAAGATCATCTTCGAAGTTTATGCAAAATTTACAAACACATTAACCTAGAAGAAGTAATCATTGAATATTATACCAACAAAAATTTTTATGCATCACTATCTAGTGAGCTACGATTTAAAGAGTTTCTGCCATTCTTGACTGAAAAATAAATGGCATCAGGTCTCTATAGTTTGTCAATATTCTATAAAAATTTACTTGAATCTTCCTGTTTGATTGAAAATCATCAAAAATTATTTGCGCTCAACAATGACAAACGAACGTCTGTCTGGATTAGCAATAATTTCAAATGAACGTGATCTAGGTGAGAACGTTGACTTTTAATCAACGATAAATCGTTTCGCTTCACGTAGAAAGGAATTTAAATAAGGCTCAGAGGCATATATAAATTCGTATAAACTAAGTTTCTTTCTTAGATCAATAAATATACTATTGAAATAAATAAACGTTACTATGTTGAAAACATATCTGTTTATATTTATTCCTTCTGTTTGAACTGTTTGTTGTTAATTTGGAAAATTTACTAAATTAGTAGGCTAATAATTAGTATTGACAAGGGCTGCGGAAAAGAACTATTAATTTCTCGACTAATCCTTAAAAAGTTTAAGGATTAAAACATTTTTAACCATCAATCGACTTATCACTTAAAAGTAATTGGAAGTCAAAAAGTAAAAAAAAAANGATAAATAATGAATTTCTTGAAGATTACACGAACATTTTGGTTTTAAAATATTGACTGACGGCATGTTCAAAATGTTGATAAAGTTCGCCTACTTATCAAACCAAATGAAAAGCGTATTAAGCTAATGGCAGTAATGGAGTTTGACTCTGAGACAGATATGATGACAGCTCTTCTGATGAACTACTGCGTTACAAAATGGAGATGAAAGTTATTGAATCCATTAATCCTGTACAATGGTGGAAAAATAATGAACACCGATATCCGATAATATCATTCCTTGTCAAGACCGTTGTGAGCATAACAGTTTGAGTTTCCTCAGTTCCATGTGAATGATTGTTCAACTCGGCTGGTTATATTGTCAATTAGATACACTCATCATATTAACATAATAATGTCAAGACACTTGTCTTTTTGCGTAGTTGGTTAAAAGGAATATAGAAAGGAGACATGCCCGCGTTATTTAGATTTTCAACAAGAACGTGAAGTAAATGTTACTTATGACATCATAAATTAAAATATTTGGCTTTAATCGAAATTAACGATTAATTAATCGTTATTTTTTCAAAAGTTATCAATTAAATTTAAATTAATGGTTAACAGCCCTAGTATTTACCCAATGCACTGATATTAGTAAAATTTTGCGGCGCCCCCCTGAAATTCTCCTGGCCCCCCCACGCAGACAAAGCTAAATCCGCCACTGGGCGGTAGCTCAACCACAGTGCGCATTTCTCGAGACCAACATTGCTTGCTTGGGTCGGCGGTCCTCCCGACGTTCACTCCCATTGTTTTCATTTCTTGGTGCTGCTGTTTGTGTCCGTTATTTCCTCCCTCCCTACTACCTGCGGCGTGTGCTATGCCGCGGTTCTTTATACTATATTATAAACAATCCACGTCCGCAGCAATAAAAAGGTTGGGGACCACTGCTTTGTAGAATTGAAGAGCCTTACTTTCGTTTTTCAATTTTAAGTGTTGTTTCTTTGGGGCTTGGAACAGATTATGTATTTTACATGTAAATCTTTGTTCGCGATACGAAATATCCAAGATACGAAAGCCATCCCATAAAGGATTAATTTCGTATCTCGAGGTACCACTAAAAAAGACTAAAACATATTATTATTATTACAATATAAATTCATGATGTACAGAAGTTACACACCAGTACATAAAGTAATGAAATGTTTTCTTTTTATGAGTGAGTAAAATTGCATACCATAGAATTATCCTACTTAAAGAATTTTCAGAAACCTAGTTATTACATTGAAGTTGAAGAACCAATTATATTAATTTGTGGGTATTTTACTTCAACACTTTGTCGTTTTATAGAGAGCATTTACATACTTTGAGAACCTCAAGTACAAGAAAAAGGAAGTAAAGTTAAAAGTAATTGATAACGAAGTAAGGATTTTATTTGGCATTTGTGACTTGGACAAAATAAAGAACAAGAGATGAGGCTGAGTTAATTCTAGCTTAAAAATAAATACGAAAAACTGTCGTAAATGATATAAATACTAGGTAAAACACGTTCTAAATCCATTACGATTATTCAGAATGGGAAATGGGCTATCGACACAACTTATCTTTGGTCACTTTGGTCACTAATTTAATTCAGAATGATATTAATATTTATTATTTAATAATAGGATTTGTCGTAGCAGCAGACGACCCGGTCGGATGTTGCTAGCGTTACGACATGTCGTAGCGCTAGTCAGGAAACTAGTGCTACGACATACGCAACTTCTGCTACGACTAGTTTTGGAAAATAATCTTTTAGCGGATCCGGCCGCCATCTTTGTTTTTATGCAAACTTCTGAAGCACTATAACTAAACCTAACCCTAACCCTAAATTCTTTATTGCCTTCCATTTTGGAAACATTCACTTATAAAAATGTTACAACTTAACTAATTTCTCTTAAATTGGGCGGTGTATACAGTTTCCGACCTAGCAATATTACCATCCTCGACACGGCCACCATCTTGGATCCGTACAACGATAATTAGCCCTAGTTTTAGTCACTCTTAGCAGTAGACACCTGGAAAGAATTAAATCTTAACAAACTCTTCTTTATACTGTATACGAATATATATTATAATACGACATTATCTGTGTGTGTAAAAATACTCACTACTGTAGCAAAGAACATCAAGTTTTGGACTGGAAATCAGGTCATAAACAAACTTGTTTACAAGAAAAAAAGAACGATAGGTCTAATTAATTTTACTTAGCGTCTGCTGCTAAAACATATCGACAAAGTAGGATGGGGCTAGCGCTACGACAAAATTGTCGTAACATCAGACGATCCAGCGGGATGTTGCTAGCGTTACGACATGTCGTAGCACTAGTCAGGAAACTAGTTTTAGTCACTCTTTGCAGTAGACACCTGGAAAGAATTAAATCTTAACAAACTCTTCTTTATATTGTATACTAATATATATTATAATACGACATTATTTGTGTGTGTATTAATTCTAAAATCTAAATTTATTAAAATAAATTATTTAAATAGATTTAATATTGGTCTACCGATTATAAATATATCAGTCGATTTTGCTATACTATAGTATACTTGTGTAAGTGATGCCGATGCATTAAAATTTAGTATACCGTAAAGCCTAAAGCTGTAAATGAAAATCCTCAAGCAACGATTCGCGCACAATCGCAAGAATGTAAAATAATTCGTTTCGTGTGGAATAATAAAATGTGCCGTGTGCAGACTTGTCACAGGAAACCATTCCATTCATCCTTCTACCTCATTTTCACTCTATTACTAATACTATTACTATTGTGGGGGGCAGGTAAGAACAACTGCACAGGACTCCTCGTTTACTCGCCTTTTTTCCCCATTACTTCGTGCTGCTGTTTGTGTCCGTTTTCTCAGCCCCCCCCCCCACCTCTCTTTGCACTATTTATGATGAGCAAGTCTGCGGCGCATGCTGCGATATGCCTCCTTCATCTGACAATGGCTTCAAATCCCGCTTCCCTCGCTTTCGTTCAGCACTTTTTCGCGATGCCTTCAATTCAGAGAATTTTTCAAAAATATCTTCCAAACAATTAAGTAACAGTGATGGTTTATAGTCATTTTTTAAACTCACGCCTCACCTTTTTCGTTGGTGATGCCGACTGAGTGTCAGTAGTATTAGCATAATTTAATACAGCTTTAGTCATAACTGTAAGTAAGCACATAATACATTTTTACGACTATCATAGCAGCAGACGACCCGACCGGATTTTGCTAGCGTTACGACATGTCGTAACGCTAGCCAAGCATATGTGGATTGGCTAGTGTTATGACACTTACGACTAGTCTAAAATCTAAATATTTTTATTTTAACAGATTTATTCAACGTATCTGCTTTCCAGAATAATAACAAAAATTATCAGCATACTCATTGTGATTTTAAAAAAATAAAAAATAAAAAGGACTGCAGCGGGATTTGATCCCGCTATCAATAGTATCATATCATTTTCGAACCAACCGGACTATCACTTGATCTAGAAAAAAGGGGCTGGGAATGTGTTATTTTTTAAATTTATAACTGTTTTTCATTTAATGGCTCAATCTAGATTTTTTTAAAGCCTTTAAAATTCATCAATAAGCTTATCTAGTGTTCATGATATTTTATTATGAGAACTATAGTTTAGTATTAAAGTATTAATAATAGCATAATTGAAATACAGAAAATTGTTTACGATCTTATCTTATCTTAGATATACAGACGCTCCTTCTATGCGGAAGATAATTGCGTCCACAGACCATGAGAGATGATCTGTTGGCAAGGGATGCAGCGGTCACAGGCCACGGCTATAGGGGTTCCACGCATTACCCCAGCCGCCTAACAATTGTCTAGTTAGGTACCCATTCGGAGCTGGGTGACTCGGGGACTCCTCATACGATATGTTGTAACTTGTCTTAACGGCAGTCAACCCGGGCGGATGTTGCTGGTGTTACGACATGTCGTAGCACCAGCCACATCAGCGCGGGTTGTCTGCCGTTACTTTGTCGTAGCAGTAGAAATTCTGTTGATAATAATAATAGTAATACTAAGTCTAAGTAATAGTTATAATTATAACTTTATGCTATAAAGTTATAATTATAATAATAATAAACTTGAAATTACTTGAAAAGTTCTGGTGCCTGGTTTAGGTTCACTTAACTTATCACTTAGACTTAATAGTTAAGTAAAAGTTTTCAAAGCCCACCGCCCCTAAAAATTCCCTTTATTATAAAAGGGTTTATTTGTTAATGAAATATTAATTGTTAAAAGTAAATAAAATATACAGAACAATTTATTCTTTTATTTGCTCAACAGTTATCTACATGGTTCAGGTATATATTATTATATACATTCTATGGGTAATGTCCACTTTATTATTATATATGGGCTATTTTGGTAGAAAATAAAATTGGCAAAGGTTTAAATTCGTAATTAAAAAGGTGAATTCAGTGACAGCATTTTGCAAGTAAAATCTTTTCCAGTCATTATGATGAAATAATAAATTTATATTATAAAATCCACATTTAATATACTTATATCTTATTTTAATTGTCATTAATTATGAATTTTTAGGATTTTACTTAATCAGTGACCCATCAAAACGGCCCCGGTCAAAATGGCTCAGGCTGACAAAACGGCCCCTGACAAAATGGCCCCGGTCAAAAACCGCCCCAGAAAAATGTCAACTGCTAAGAGTAACAAAGAAAAAGAAACAAATAAATTCAAAATACTTCGTTCATGGAAAAGAACTAATCCAAACTATAGTGTTGTTTTCGTCGACTAAAACTAAAACTAAAACCTTCGTCAACGAAAATGTGGACCTTTTCGTCAACGAGAACTAAAACTAAAATTAGCAGCAAGACTAAAACTAGACGAAAACTAAATCTGGTAGACAAAAGACTGAATAAAAACTGAAACTAAAACTCCCCAACGAAATAAAAACTAAAATCCCCATTTATCGTTCTTTTCCGGTACTGTGGTCTATTGTAAGAAATTATTATGACCTAATTTCTTTGATGATCGCGCATGCGCATCAACTGGGCGATAATATAAGTCACCAAAGTAATACAATTAATTAACGTTGAAAGTTGACAATAACAACAGCAGGAACTGGTGTTGGTGGAGTTAGTGGACGCCTAAAATCGAGTGATGTTTGGGATTATTTCACGTACCGTATAGATTTAAACAAAAGTTAATGTTTGGTGACTAACGACGGTAAGAAATGCGAAAGACTGCTCGTGGGAAGGAATCCCACAAATCTAGAACGGCATTTAAAAGCTTGCAACAAGAAAGAAAATGATGCCATGGAAGAGAAAGAGAAGACTAAAGTAGCGGCAGCACCCAGTAAATCAACCAAGTTGCCAGCTTCCAACTCTTCTGCCTCAAGGAAAATACCGACATGTTTGATAATAAACTTAATAAACACAAATATTCTGCACAAGTCTGCTGAAAATATTTCTAGAATGCAAGCTCTAACACGATTCATAGCGAAAACTGTTGTTTCCACGTCGTTGGTAAGTAATAATGTATTATTTATTTCTTAGTAGTTACTACTTCTTAGAACCTATAAAAAAAATAAAAAAATTAAAAAAAACACACATTTGACATATCATACATGTAGTATCATAACCTTACGACCATTAAATTGTAAAACAAAACTTTTTCATTTTAATTTTATGTGTATTAATATGGGCAGCAGTATCACTAATTTTATTATGGGACAGGACAGGGCTTGAGAAAAATAATTGTTAGAGTACTTAAAACAGTTAAAATTTGTACACATGGCAGCTAAAGTAGCAAAACTGTTAAATGTTATTCACTTCATTGAATCAATATAAGTATAAATAAAAATGGCTGTACATTGCTACATGATAATTAAAATGCAATTATAAAATTTAAATTGTAAAATAATTACAATAATGAAAAATGCAATTTACATGTACAGGTTGAGCATGAGGCATTCAGAGAGTTCTGCCAGGCAATGGATCCCAAGTTTCAAGTACCAGGCCGTACAGATATACAAACGGCTTTAAAATCGGCGTGTGAAGAACTCAAAAAGAAAGTTAAAGAGAATATATAACATGCCCGGCTTCTTTGCTTGGATATATAGTCTTAAAAGGGGCCTGGCGGCAGCGTTCCTTGGTGTTTCGGCTTGTTTGTACAATCCAATTATACAGCAAGGTGAACATTTAACACTGAAAGTGTTTACTGTTAGTCATCCTCATACATATGATTGCTGCTAAAGTTAGCGATTGCTTCGAAAAATGGGGTATAAAAACTAGCCAATTCATGCTAGTTATTACGGACAATGGCGCTAACATGATAAAAGCTTTTAAAACCATGTTTGTTGATAGATGCGAAACTGGCACTGATTCTGATGAGGAAGATGATGATGAGGTTGACAATATTAATGAAGATAAAGACTATGAGGATGCAAGGGCAGAAACGACTGTTGATGGTCACTAGTTGAAATTGAAACGCATATGTGCTTCAATCCATGCAGCTAGCTGTTAAATGAGATGTCAAAGTGTGCTGCCATAAAACCATTACTTGATTCAGCGAGGCGTATGGTTGAAAAGTTTAGAAAATCATCTGTTGCAACCCAAAAGCTAGTGTTGAAGAGCAAGAAAACTCTTATTGCAGATTATCCCACAAGGTGGTCAAGCACATTCCGTCTACTGCAGCGACTAATTGAACTGAGGGTTAGTGTGAATGCAGTAGCGAAAGAAATGGAAAGGGACACTCTTCTTTCAAGTGAATGGCAAAAAATAGATCAGTTACTGAAGCTTCTGCAACCATTTGCCGAACATACACGTTTACTCGAAGGCGATGAAGTTGTTATTTCATCAGTAATTCAAGCACTTATGGACATAGAATATCATCTTCTTGAGGCACAGTCTGATCAAGCTCTGGACGCATCACTGAAAGAGCTAGCAGTCACCCTTTTGGATGGCTTGAGGCGACGATTTGAGTTTGCGTTGGAACCAGAGTCTGATATTTTTGAACCTATACCTTCTGCAGCTTGCCTGCTTGATCCTACAACTGTGCCAGCACTTTTCATTGCAGGAAAAGAGCATTCTAAATGCAGCAATGTTGCGAGAAGACACTGCTTCAGCAGCAGCAGCCGCAGTAAGTGCACAGCTTGGTCAAGTGCTTTCAGCTGCTGGTCAGCCTATTCCTAACCGAAATATCACTGCAGCTGCGTCTCCTGATAGCGTTGGTTCGACCGCGCTGACTACATCTGGACCTCCTCTCAAGCGCTTCAAGTTGCTGACGCAACACATTGCGAACACTACACCCATCACTAATATTATATCTGCAGTTCAGGGGCCTGAAGACGAACTGGAAAATTATTTGTTGCACTATCAAGAAACTGCCACAGCAGTCAGTGAGGATGGCAATGGTTTAAGCTACTGGCAATCACAGAACGTTCAAAAAAACGTTTCCGTTGCTTGCACCATTGGCTTTAGATATATTGAATGCACCAGCTTCGGAGGCTTCCGTAGAGAGAATTTTTTCTCTTTGTGGTGATTTGACTACTGGGAAAAGAAACAGCACTAATCAGAGTCTAGAAAAACGGGTCTTTCTCAAGCTGAACAGTCATTTGTTTTGATGTTTAGTCTTCACCCTTCAAGTGAACTGTTGTTACTTAGTTTAGTTAGTTCAGAGTTCTAGGTCTTAGAATGAATACAATTGTTACTAACGTTTTTGGTTTCTTCTTCTTATTATTACGTTTTTAGTTGTTGTTGTTGTGTTTTTTGTACATGCACTGCAAGTCTGCTAGTCTACAACATAGTCAAAAATTGAGTCATGGCATTGGCATATAACACAATGTGATAGTGTGATTTATAATGTGACATTTGAGTGAATGGACTCAGTCTCAGTACACTGAGCTGTCATCTCTGTGACTACTATTACTATGCTTAAATCTGTTTCAAAAATTGATTATGAACAATAATATTATTTATTGGTGTTTACAAGACTAAAACTAAAATGAATAAGACGAAAACTAAAACTCAGGTGTTTTAGTTTTAGTCGACGAAAACTAAAACGAAAACTAAAATTGGGCCTAAAACTAAAACTAGACTAAAACTAAATTTATTACAGACAAAACGAAATAAAAACTAAAACTAAAATAGGACCTGGGACTAAAACAACACTACCAAACTAAAGATGCAAAATACTTAGGAGTCATAATAAATGAGAAACTATCTTGGAATCCCCATGTCAATGAAGTTATTAAAAAATCAAACAAAACCTTAGGCTTTATAAAAGGAAACTTTTACAAAGGTAACAAAGATATAAAACTAAAATGCTACCTCACCCTGGTGAGACCTATACTAGAGTATGCATCTTCTGTATGGGACCCATCCACCAAAGAAAATATTGATAAGTTAGAACAAATCCAAATAAGAGCAGCCAGATTCATTTCTAGCGAATATTCAAAAATGACAAGAGTAACACCATTAGTCAAATCATTAAACTTTGAAACACCAGAGAATAGAAGAACCAAGAGTAAATTAGTAATTATACATAAGGCGATTAATTCTAATTTAGAAATACAACACAAAGATAACTTAATACAACCCTCAGATAGACATAAAGATAAAAACAACTTTCTTATTCCATATGCAAGAACAAACACATACAAGTTTTCTTTCTTCCCGTCCGGTATTCGGGCATGGAATGGGTTGCCTGAAGAAACCAGAAGAGGCAACACGAAACATCATTTAAAACTCTAGTAAGAATACAGGACTAAACACAAACCATAGTAATATGTAGGACGCAATAATCTTCTGTACAGAACGAGCGTCTGTAACATATAAGATAAGATAAGAGTTTAAATATTATTAAATTTTTTCTTGTGATATTATTATAATTGTTTTTTGTGAACTGAAACTGACACTGAATCGGTGAGTAAAAATTATAATATTAAATCTCATTCCATTAACATATATTAGTCCAGGGCCGTTTTGACCGGGGTTGTTTTGTCTGGGGCCGTTTTGTCGGTGAACCGACTTAATTCTATTACCAACTGAATTAGTAATGATAGATGGTAACATTTATTATGCATGGGAAATGGCTTCTGATTCTGTAATTTACAAATGTGTGCACGGTTTAAAACAATACAGGTTAAATTTTAACTGATCATGATACAATTATACAATTGAGTAATTTGATATATTATTGGGAGAATTAAGCACACAAAAATTCAACACACAAAGTACATAACCTTTAAAAAAATCAAAAGCTGAATCAAACCTCTAAGTTTTTAACCCGAAAAAGTTGCTAAGTAAAATGTTACAAATGCAAACCTTATTGTCACATCATCAAATTAATACCCTTTACCATATAACTTTGAGTTTATATTAGAACTTTAATTGCCCCTTGATTCTTGATGGAAAATACAATTTTTTTTTTTGATAATCCTTAGTTGTGAAAAGTTCTGCTCACTTTAATAAATTACCTTGTTTGTATATACTGTACTGATCTGTAACTTGAAATAAAGTCTGAATTTGTTAGATGTTGTAGTTAGATATAATAATTTAATTGCTTGTGAAATTTCTTGACCAATCAGTCGACACTCAGTAATTTTCAATTTGGTGTCACCTGTTTTGCTGGTCTCAAACAGTACAATCCTGACTTCCCTAGTTAAGCAACTGAAAGAGTGTGGGGAATAAAGTGAATGCTCCATAGCAAACTCTGACACTGCTAACATCAAAGTAAAAACTTTTTGCCCACATTCTCAGTCAAAATGTTTTCCCTGCATTAATGTTTAAAATAAATTAGTGCATACATCATTCACTAGTACGCCTACAAAATTTTGTATAAAAATAAAACTCATGTAAAAGTGTCGCTTTTCTGCTATAAGATTACCTTTTGTGATCATGGAATAGAATTTATGGCCTGATCAATAAAATAAATTAAGTATTTGAATGCAGTCCATTTGTTGCCTTGAATTTAAGAAATGCATTGTGAGGATAATTTCTTCTTAAACTTATTGAATATTTGTACATTCATTAGCAATATTTTAATTATTTATTTTCTGTTAATCAACTGTCATTAGTGTAATAAAGATTTATGTTTTGAGTCTGGCATACTTTTAATAAGTTGGATACAATAAGTTTGCTAATCATCTTATAAATAAAATACAAAACAAATTATTAATATGTTCTCTTGCAGGTAAAGAAAGAGAATGGTTGTGTGGTCAAGTTTGGTCAACAGCAGGCTGGTCCTTGTAGCTGTTGGGGCAGCTGTAGTGGGTCCTGTAGTGCTCCCTTATCTTTTTGCCAAGCTAAAGCCCAAGACTTTTGAGTTAGTTGGTGAAGTATCAGCGTTGTACTGCTACCCAATTAAATCTTGTGGCGGAATAACAAATAACATTGCTTTTTGTACTAAATCAGGTTTGAGGATGTCTAACGCTATGGATAGGTGAGGTACATTTTCTTTCAAAATATAATCATTATTTGATTTGCACTTATTTTATTTTATACATTCCTTTGAATAATACTAAGTGATTTAAATTGTTATGGCTAGAAAAAACTATTTAGAAATATCCATTCAAAATTTAAAGCTTTATAATATTTCTTATACTAAAACTGTGCCTAATTTTTTTATTTTGCAAGGTATTTCTTAATTATTCGTGAAAATGGAGATTTTATCACACAGCGTCAAGTTGCCAAAATGGCTCATGTTAAAACATCCATAAAAAATCAAGAACTACAACTGGAAGCTGAAGGTATGCCAGAACTCCGAGTTGCACTCTATCCTGAACTTGACGAACATGAAATTGTGCCTTGCAGGTTGGTATGGTAAATTATTGTTAACAATTGATTACCTACTGACACATTTAGTTGCATGGTTATTGTTCTAAGATTTAAAACAGACATGCTTAGCATATTAAAACCGAAAAGAAAAAAGTTTTAAAAGTTTAGCTTCAAATATTTTCAATGTTTTAAAATGTTTTTTTTTCTTGATGTTTGACATTTTTTGTTGGGGCCCTCACAAGAATGGCAGCTTGATGACAATTATTTATAGGGCTCCTCATTCAAATTTTTTTTATTGATGGGTGTTTTGGTCTGAATTATCTCTGCAAAGAAAAAAGGTTATCTATTTTAAAATTCTTTTTTAAATTTAAAACATTAACATCAAAGAAGGACATGGCTTTTCCTTATTTGTGTCACCATTAGGCCTGTCAACGGGTATCCGGGTACCCGTTGCCAAGCAATTACCTGGGTAGTAAAATGGCGCCCGGGTAACCGTGAAAAAGTTACTGCAAAATCTTTACCAAGGGTGTGTGAACTGCAGCTGTTCTGTGTTCACGTTTCGGCTCGCGAATAATTTATCAAATAAAAACTTTTTGTTTGAAATATAATATGCTGTGAAATACATCTTAACATGTTTGAAAAGAAATAAGTGTAAAACGGAAATAAAACACTGTCACGACAAACTACAAAGTATTTTGATACACTTTTCCCCCGAGGAAAATGAAACAAAAATTATTTAAAACAAAAAGGTTTAGGTACTTTGAATTGTTCAAGTATGGAAAGTACAACACAATGCCGATATTGACTATTAACTAGGAAGGGCTAGAAATGACCTTGGCTTTGGCTTTGACATACGCGGCTCATCTTTGTTACCAATTAAGGCAGCCAATGTTGTTAACCTAATCCCCCCCACAAACACACAAGTGTCTCCACTCCTATCCCCACCATACTTTTTAAAAAAATATTTCAATTGTTGATTGATTTTCATTATATTAACAAAAATAAATGCTGGGGGGATGGATCCGTCCACTCAGTAGGACACAAATAGGATACAAGACTGATAACTATGAAGGGCTAGAAATGATGTCAGCTTTGACTTTGAAATAAGCTGCATATCTATTTATCTATGTTACCAATTGAGACCTGCCAATGGTTTTTTTTATCTCACCTCTCCTCCCACTCACGTAAGTCTCCAATCCTAGCCCCACCATACTTTAAAAGAAATAAACACCAGCTATAATCTGTTTTTTGGTGTGTTTTTTTTTTTAATTTTTGTGTGTGTTTTATTTTTTTATTTTTGTTAAATTTAAATTCTATTTTAATCATTGAATGATCTTCACTACATTACAAAAATAAATGCTGGGGGATGGGTCCATTAAGTAGGGGCAAGTCTTTAAAAGTAAAGTTTGGTTAATTAAAACAGTTTTCAGTTACAGCTATTAACTAGAAATAACCGTCATGTTTAGTTCTCTTTATCCTTATAAGAGTCTGTTTAGCCCCGCCCCCTTGCACTTAAGCGTCCCACTGCACATTGTTTTTACACCACTGTCTATAGTAGTATTTCTATGTCATCATTTTTACATCACTGACTCATTACATCAAAATTTGCATTCCCATAATAAACAAACAAGTAAAAGACTAATAGTAGTAATAGATGGCATAATGAAGATAATTTTGAGGCATTTCGAATGGGTAACAGAGGTACCCGTTCAAATTTTGGAGGGGTACCAGGGCAGCTTTATCCTACAATATTGACATACCTAGTCACCATCAAATATAATTGCAAGATTGTATCTTAATAACTAATATTTCAAAATATTATATGGATATCAAAAAGATTTTTATAGAATTAAATATACCGCAGAAAATTTATAAAGCAATTATCCCTAATGATTTCAGAATATGGAAAAATAATGTTAAAGCCCAATATTGTGGAGATGAAGCAGCAGACTGGCTGAGCATGTACTTGGGAGAGGAGGGTTTGAGACTTGTGGTTTATATGCCAGGTGTTACCTTGAGGCAAAGCTCAACAACAAATGCCTTACCCAGTGATCTGGTAAGCGCTTTTTAAAATTCTGAGTTGAGAAAATTTAGGTTGTTCAGAAAATATTTTACAATGTCATGTTTTTTTTTTTCTATAAAATTTAAATTTTATGATCTCTATATTTTCAGAACAGATTAGTGGATTAACTAGGAACCTCCTGATTTGATATTCTTAAAAACTCACCTATTATATTGACAAAAAAATTGTTTTCCATAATTATTAATCAAATTTATTTGATGTATTATTTAAAAGAAATTTCTTTAAAAAAAGACATTTTGAATATATCCATTTTTCATCATATCATATCTCCAATAAAGATAAGAGTGTAATGGAATGTTTTTCCTTTAAGAGCTATTATCAACATTGGATTATTATATAGTTAATTTAAATGTTTATCAAAGGTCTAGTAATAACCTCGCAGTAATTAGATCAATAAGTTTATGAGAATAGCAAAAAAAGGTAAACACAATGTGATGTTACCAAGATGCGGCTGGTGTGGGGTGGGGGTGGGGGAGTTGCTAAATTTGTTACATTCTCTTGTGGGTATAAAGAACTAATGAAAAATACCTTGCATATGGACATTAACCAGTCTTTTTGAAAATAAACATGTTTCATTTAAAAAATAGGTCAAGACTTTAAAATGTATTTACTCCACCAAATTCAATTAAAGCAGGATAAATTTTGTAAGGACTAAATTTTCAATAACACAGGTAGCCTTTCCTGATGAAAGCCCGTACCATTTGACAACAGAAGAATCATTGGCTGATTTGAACCAAAGAATAGAAAATAAAAGTGATGGTGAAATTACTATGGAAAACTTTCGTCCAAATATTGTTGTTAAAGGCACAAAGAAACCCTGGGATGAGGTAACATCTATATATATAATTCACTTTAACGGCATGTGCAAATGAGCATGACAAATGACCCGCGCTGGGGTCGAAAGATCACAGTGAGCAAGCGTAGTGGGATGGAAAGAGAGAAAAAAGTGTGGGGGGAGTGGTGGTGGCAACAATGCGTTGTTCCTTCACAGAATAACATATGAGTCATATTTAGTAGTTATCAAGTCCGCCTTGCACACGGAAAATCCTGGGTTCAAGTCCCAGAGGGAACATTTTTTTTAAAAAAGTAATTTTTTTTTCTGCCCGTTCGTTTCCCCATTTTTTTAAAAACATGACTAACCCTAGAGTCAGCAAATCACACTATTTGATTGGCAAGGATGGTGAAAAGTGTGGGGGGAGGGGGCAGGTAACTACAACCCCTATGCACGTCTCCACTTTTACCTCCTGTTCTTTGCACTATCTATGATAAGCAAGTCTGCGGGGTATGCTACGCCGGGGGTCGTATCTTGATATTAATACATACAAATTAATAAGCTCATTATATACAGATTCCTTAATTAATCCACATTCAAAAGATTTTCAGCTGATAGAAAACATTCCGTAGTTAAATACATTTTCTTATTTTTATTTTAATAAATGCAAAAAGTGAAAAAGTTGACCGGACATGTTTGATCTATAAAGCTTTAAATAATTTTTATTTTCATTTTAGTCCTTAAGCAATAATAAATGTTATAATTTAATTAGCTACGTTGTATTTAAAAATAGAGGTAAACAAGATTTTTAAATAACAGGTTTTTTTATGTGGACTTAAAGGAGGAAGAAAATAAATTACAACTCATAAGTTCAAGTTCTTTGATTTAATATGACTAAAAACGTGGGGCGGGTGCTTATGATGTTTTACATATGCAGTTCACTCATTCTCTCACTTAAGATCTCTCTTTTGCCTACGAAATTATAAATCTTTAATTTTTATACCAAACACCTATCTTTGTGGTGTATTTATAAATTAAAATGGGATTTTGAAGCACCCGCCTACCTGTAAGTTAAGCCTACAATATTTTATTGTTAATTTATAACTTTTAAAAGGTTTTTTCCATTGATTTTAACTAGGGCTGCGGAAATCAACATTTAATTTCTCGATTAATCGTTAAAAAATTTTAACTATTAAATTATTTTTAACCATTAATTGACCCATCAAATACAAATTATATGTATTCAAAAAGTAAACAAAATTAATTAAAAAATAGTGGCCGATAAATAATAATAAATTTCCTGACAATTACACAAATATTTTGGCATTAAACTATTGACTGATGGGAATGTTCAAAATGTAGATAAAGTTTGCCTACCATTGTTCTAACACTTCGCCTACTTATGAAACCAAATGAAAAGCGAATTATTTTGGGATCGGAATTGGGTCTGAATTTTTCAGCTCCGATGCTGAGTCTCGATGCTTTGGAAAAATATCCTGATATTCTGTTACGATTCCGATTAATCGTCCTATCTCTAGTAATGAATATTACTAAATTGAGGGTAATGGCACAAGAAAAGTAAACATCACGTCACCAGTGGATGCAGCTGGCGGAGGGTGGGAGGAGTTGCTAAATTGTATTAAGAACTAAAATAAAAATATCTTGCTAATGGATGGTTAGCAAGTCTTTTTTTTCTACTGCTAATTCATCCTCAGTTGATTGACAGCAACGTTAGTTTACAAATCTTCTTCTTTCTTTGACTGCAACATTTTTACTTGTATTATAGATGGTATTTACTTCTCAACCCAATCAGAAATATTCAGTTTAACAAATTTTGGTTTGTTCCTATTTGGTTGATTGTAAGAAAAGTTGCACAAAAAAAAACACAAAGACACATATTCTAGGGGTGAAATTATAATTTTTTGTTTTCTATTGACTGTGAATTTCATGCTACTGGTGGATTCATCAAACCTGTTTAATTTTTTGGATTACATTTGAAATTTTCACATAGACAATACAAAACATTGTCATGGCTGATTTAGTAGGATGAGACATGATCTTCTATTAATATCATTTTTAAAATATGAAGTTGGAGCTAATCTTTAACTATGAATTTGTAATCAGTTTGTGTTTCAAAATAAGCTTTTGTCAATAATTCAAAGATTTTGAGACTAAAAAAAGACAAATAAATTAACACTTTTTTATCTTTTTTTTTTTTATAATCAAGTAAAAGAGTAGACAAATTATTTTCAATGCATTACACATAGAAAACCTGTATCAAAATCATTTTCAAGCAATAAAAATAAAATAATTTTACGCTTTCCTATAACATTTCAATTGAAATCAGTTATAATGTGAAGAGCTCAATCTTTCTTGCCATAATGTGTTTTAGTTACACATTTTTAAATGACTAGAGGCAAGTACCCGGCTTCGCACGGGTTTTAAATGAGGTTTTCTGTAGAAGCGTACATACTGTTTATTTACATGAAGTAAAAGGGAACATTTATCTTAAAGTAGGTCAAATACAATTGCCTATCCGAAAAGCATAGTGTCTGCAATTCTATACCAGCAATTCGAAGACTCTGTCACACCAGTTAAGACTGCACCATCGTGGTAGTGTAATTAACAACTTTCCAAATTCCCATTATTCCAAATAGTAGAATTAAATATTTTCAATTTTTATATAGCTTGTATGAGTAAAAAACAACACAATATTTGGGCACCAGGCTCCAAATAAGTGTTATAAATATTTTATTTCGCCTGTTACCATCGCAGAAGTGTACTCAACAACTTTCGAAAATTTCATACTTCTACCTACTCAGAAATAGGAGAATTAGTGGTTTTTAAATTTTATAAACGTTGGCCCCACATGAGCAGGAGTTTTAAATTTTTTCTTTGTTAATTTTCATAGTGAGTGCCTCCTCAACAAATTTCCAAACTTGTATGCTTCTACCATCGCCGAAAATTAGAGAATACGTAATGATTATGTTTTTATATCAGAACAAATAAATTTGGGCCCCCAGGGGAGTGATTTTTTAGCGCATTTTCGAGAAGTCGAATGCGCTATTGCACCCGTTTTGTCCGTCTGTCATCACCCTAGATCTCAGCATCCATAAGTCCTAGACCCATGATGTATATATGTTTTTTGTATGTCCTGACCTGCCATTTGTGCATCAACACTCAGTTACTCGATCCGTTAAAAAACCCCGTTAAAACTACCAAAAAACATTGCGAATCGAGAGATAACACTGGCGCAGGCAACGGTCGCCATTGCCGGAAGTCTTAGTATTATCAAAAGTATTAGTTTTTTTTTTGTTGACGTCATTAGAATATGTGTAAAAGTTTAGAGAGTTTTACGTCATCATTTGTGGTGACTTCAATCAAGATCTTAGCGGCCCAGGGGCAGAAATTGAAAACTTTTTCGAAACAAGCTTCAACATTCAGCTACTTTCACCAAGATTGGCAACCACGATCTATCAAACAACAATTGACGGAGTATTTGGGCGATTAGCTGATTACAATTTAGAATGTTTCATTTATGAGTCCTATTTCAGTGACCACAAACCACTTGTAGTTAGATTAAAGAGAAAATAAAAAATGTTAAAATGTAAAGAAATGACTTTTAAATAAATTTTTTTCAGGTATATTCATTACACAAGAAAATTCATAAAAATATGTCTAAAATCTAAACACAATTACTGATAACTACATAATGCTGATATCTAACATAAGTACTGATACATAATACGAAAATGCGCTAACACGTCCTGAGTTCCAAAAGGGACCAGGCTTAACATGATTTTTTATTTTACTCCTCTTACCATTACATTTGTGTATTACTCAACTTCCCAAAGTATCATGTTTCTACCTAAACGGGAATTAGGAGAATTAGTAATTTTCATTTTTTATATGGCTCATATAAAGAAGAAAACTACATTGTGCCCCGGCCCCCTTAGAGAGATAATTTAAATATGTTTTCACCTGTTACTATTGGAGTTGTGAAATACAGCTCAATTAAGGAAAAAAATACATGTGGGAACACCAGCCCCACCCTGAATGAGAATTTTAAAAGAATTTTTCTCCATTTTGTTGGGAGAGTGTGCTCAATAACTTCCAAAAGTTTCATTTTTTCATATACGGTAAATTTGAGAATTAGAGATAATACGGTTTTTAATATAAGAAAAAATACATTTGGGCCCGTAGCGCACAAGAGTGGGATTTTTAAAATTCTTTTTTGCAAATTAGCGTCGGTAGAGTGTACTTAACAAATTGCCAAACTTTCAAGCTTATACCTACAAGGGAAATAGGAGAATTGGTGATTTTCAATTTTTATATAGCTCATATAGGAAAAAAAAACATTTGGGCCCCTGGACCCCAGAAAGTGATAATTTAAATATATTTTCGCCTTTTATAATTTGGGAAATGTACTAAACAATATACTAAAATTTCATGCTTCTGCCTACTCGGGAAATAGGAGAATTAGTTATTTTCAATTTTATTTACCTCAAATAACGGGGGAAAACGTTTTTGGGACCCCGGCCCCCATGACTGTCACACTGATGGTCACGAGTTCGAATCCACACAAAAGTGAGGATTTGTTCTCGGGGCCTGAGGAGTCCCCGAGTCACCCAGCTCCGAATGGGTACCTAACTAGACAATAGTTAGGCGGCTGGGGTAATGCGTAATCTCTCATGGTCTGTGGACGCAATTATCTTCTGTATAGAAGGAGCGTCTGTATATCTAAGATAAGATAAGTGGGAATTTATGGAACGATTGCCATTATTGTTGGGAGAGTATGCTCAAGAATTTCTAAAAGTTTCATGATTTTACCTACACAGTAAATTTGAGAATTAGTGATGAGTGAGTTTTTTTAAGATAAGAAAAAACAACATTTGGGCCCCCGGCCCCCAATGAGCGGGAAGTTTAAAATTTGTTTTTGCAAATAAGCGTTAGGAGACTGTACTTAACAACTTCCCAAAGTTTCATTCTTCTACCTACACGGGAAATAGTCGAATGGGGGATTTTCAGTATTTATGTAGCCCCCGGCGCCCATGAGTGTGAATTTATGGAACGAAACCTATTTAAGAACCTTCCCCATGTAATTGTGTGTACGTTTACCAAATTTCACTTGACTGGGTTGTCTGGATCTTGAGTTATTAGGGAACAGACAGACAGACAGACAGACAGACAGACAGACAACAAATGCGTCTTATATATATACTAGAGGCAAGTACCCGGCTTCGCACGGGTTTTAAATAGGGTTTTCTGTAGAAGCGTACACAATGCTTTTTCGCAAATTAGCGTTAGGAAAGTGTACTTAACAACTTCCAAAAGTTTCATTCTTATACCTACATGGGAACAGTAGAATGGGTGATTTTCAGTATTTATGTAGCGTGTAGTAGTAAAAAAAAACACTTACATTTCGGCCCCCGGCTCCCAGTAAGTGATAATTTAAATATCTTTTTCCCCTGTTACCATTGCAGATGTGAACTCAAAAATTTCCTCAAATTTCATGCTTCCACCTAATCAGAAATAGGAGAATTAGTAATTTTCAATTTTTATATAGCCCATCTAAGTAAAATATGTTTTTGGGCCCCCCGGCCCCACATGAGCGGAAAATTTAAACGAAATCTACTTAAGAAACTTCATCATGTAATGTCGTATACGTGTACTAAATTTCACAATATTTAGTTGTCTGAATTTTGTTAATATATCTCATTTAAGAAAAAAAAGTACATTTGGGCCCCCGGCACCACATGAAAAAGAAAGCCATTATTGCAAGGAGAGTCTGCTCAATAATTTCCAAACGTTTCATGTTTTTACCGACACTGTAAATTGGAGAATTAGTGATGACTTTGTTTTTAATATAAGAAAAAACAACATTTGGGCCCCCGGCCCCTAATGAGTGGGAATTTAAAATTCTTTTTTCCAACTTAGCGTTAGGAGATTGTACTTAACAATTTCCCAAAGTTTCATTCTTCTACCTACACGGGAAATAGTAGAATGGGGGATTTTCAGTATTTATATAGCATATATCAGTATAAAAAAAGAACTACATTTGGGCCCCCGGCTCCCAGTAAGTGATAATTTAAATATTCTTTCATGTGTTACCACTGTGGGGGTGTACTCAACGATTTCCGAAAAGTACATGCTTCCACCTAATCAGAATCCTGATCTTTCTTAAGACGTGATTGTTTTTCGTTGTCTACATTTTGCCCACTTAAGAAAAAGGATATTTGGGCCCCCGGCACCACATAAGTGAGAATTTTAATAATTTTTTTGGTTGCCATTATTGCCAGGAGAGTCTGCTAAATAATTTCCAAAAGTTTCATGTTTTTACGAAACGGTACATTGGAGAATTAGTGATCAGTTTGTTTCTAATATAAGAAAAAACAACATTTGGGCCCCCGGTCCCCAAAGAGTGGGAAGATTGAAATTCTTTTTCACAAATTAGCGTTAGGAGAGTGTACTTAACAACTTGCCAATGATTCATTCTTCTATCTACACGAAAAATAGTAGAATGGGTGATTTTCAGTATTTATAGCGTTTTTTAAAAAATACATTTGGGCCCCCCGGCTCCCCATGAGTGGGAAGTTTAAAATTGTTTCTCGCAAAATATTGCCGGGGTAGCGTACTTAACAACTTGCCAAAGTTTCATGCTTCTACCTATCCGTAAAATAGGAAAATTAGTGATTTTTAGTTTTTATATATAGTTCAATTAAGGGAAAAAAACTAAATTTGGGCCCCCAGCCCCCAGAAAGAGGTAATTTAAATATATTTTTGACTGTTACCATTGCAGAAGTGTACTCAATAATTTCCTAAAATTTCATGCTTCTGTCTCCTCGAGAAATAGAAAAATTGTTGATTTTCATTTTTTATATAGCTCAAATAAGGAAAAAAGTTTTTGGGCCCCCGGCGCACATGAGTGTGAATTTAAGGAACGAAACCTATTTAAGAACCTTCCCCATATAATTGTGTGTACGTTTACCAAATTTCACTTAACTGGGTTCTCTGGATCTTGAGTTATAAGGGAACAGACAGACAGACAACAAATGCATCTTATATATATATATATATAAATAAGATAGATATATAGATTATCTCCATTTATTGCATCCTTGACAGGAGCTTTAGCATTAATTTATATCATCTGTGCTGTAGTGGCCTGCTTCATCTGCTGGAAGCTCCATGACTCTGTAATAGTTACAATAATTGATGATGTTGTTAGATTATTATTGAAATTACAATAGAAACCTTTATTGTTTTTAGGACAGGTGGACATGTCTCAAAATAGGGAAGAAACTTACAATGCGAGTTCTTGCCCCTTGTGATAGGTAGGTATTGGACATGTTTTCTTATATGTAATTGAATTATGTGTCAAAATGACAAGGCACACTTTCTTTACACACATACAAATCTTGTATGGTTTTTGTGTTCCTAATTTTTTTCTGTTTAATGTACAAGAACAAACATACTAATTATTTTTTCTCTTTGGAATTCAGGTGTGAAATGGGTTGTTTTAACAAATTAGGAAAAACAACATACTATCAACATTCAAAACTCTATTAAAATGCAAAGTTAGGTATGCACCATACTTAGGCATAGTACACAATCAATGTTTCCTCTAAGTTTGGTTGGTCACTATGCAAAGAACAAAACCTGTGTGAAAAATTGCGCAGCATCCCTCTTGTGTGTAATATTTTACCAAATTTGCAGCACTATAATTCTAAGCTGCTGCATGGCATTGGTCAGATATCTATGTGACCGTGCATTTGAGAATCTTAAAGGGAGCATCTGATGCAATCATTTTCCCTATAGAAGGAGCATCTATAATATATTAGAATGATAGTGAAATACACTTTGCCTAACAATCTGAATGTCTTTCATTCCTCAATCCATGTTTACCTTGAGTAAATTCATTTCTGTGTGATTCAACTTTCTCCACTTCACAGAGTGTTGGATGACAAATGAGTAAATTTGCCCTTTGAGAATTATAAAGTTTTATTAAATATTAAGATCTTATGTCTGAAAATGAAAATACAATGTGATTTCTTTATTTCTAGCCATTTTATTTTAATCAACAAAAATAACATAACTTACGCTGCACACTTTCAGATGTGTTCTGACCACTGTCAACCCCAAGAAGGCAGAGAGGAGGCTAGATGAGGAGCCTCTCAAGACATTGAGGAAGTAAGTGCAAGCAGAGGACTTTAGTTTACTGAGCAAGTCAGGGTAAATGTAGGTATTAGGATGGACAATTGGGAGAGGGTCAGTGAGTCAAGGGAGATGATGCTTGATATGATTATGTTATCTAGAGAGAGGGAATAGAGGAGAATTTACAAACAATGAAATCTGTGAGAGACGTTTTGTGTTGTTGTATTGACATGGTTTGAGAGTGCAAGTTGACGAGTATGAAACACGTGAATTGTGTCGTGAACTGTAAATAGTGTGTCATCATGAACTAGAAGATGTTGAGCCTTCTCGTCCATGAGGAACGTCCAGCGATCATTGTCGGCTACTGCGATTCTTCCAAGGGCATAGGCCACCTACGGGAGACTTCCAAGAATCTCTATCCTGGGCCAGCTTTTCCAGGATCTTTCAGTCATGGCCCATTCTCTTGATGTCTGCCTCCAATTCTTGGTGCCAAGTGTTTCTTGAACGACCTGTTTTTCTGCTTACCCTATCTGTTCCGTTTCAGGGCTTGCCTTGTTGAATTAGAAGCAGGTTTTCTTAGTGTATGACCAATCCACTTCCACCGCCTCGGAAGAGTCTCTTCCTCAATAAGCTTCTGTTTTGTCTGTTGCCACAGTTCCCCGTTGCTGATTTTGTCCGACCAGTAAATTCAACAACTGTTTATGAAGGACTGGATTCTGGTCAGGTTTATGCCTGTTGTTGTCCATGTCTCAGCTCCATATAGCAGCACAGGCTTCTTTTAACTTGCTGCCTAAGTTGTTGGAGACCAAAACATTCTTGAGTGCTGGAAGGCTGCTCTTGCTTTTCTGATCCTTATTTTGACATCAGCATCTGTACCACCTTGTTTATCTTACATGCTGCCAAGGTAAACAAAACTGTCCACCCCCTCAAGGTCTTCTCCTTCAAGCATGATGGGCGATACACTGACTTGTGGCATTAACCTTGAGGACTTTACTCTTCCCTTTGTGTATGTTTAGACCAGTGCTAGCAAAAGTAGTTGCGACAATGTTTGTTTTCTCCTGCATCTGTTGGGTATGTGCAAGAAGGCAAGATCATCAGCAAAGTCAAGATCATCAAGTAGATCCCACAAGGTCTATTGGAAGCCATTCTTTTTCTTCTGTGTAGATGTTTTCATCACCCAATCAATAGCTGACAGGAACAGGAATGGTGACAGCAGGCAAACTTGTCTCACACCAGTCTTCACCTGGAAAGCATCTGTCACCTGCTAACCATGGACAACTTGGCAGTTTATCCCTTTGTACATGTTTCTGATTATATCCATAATCTTCTGTGGCACCCCATAATGCCTTAGCAATCTCCATAGGGTTTGCCTGGCTACACTGTCGAAACCTTTCCCCTCTGTAGTTCAAGCAGGAGCTTAAATCCCCCTTCTTTAGAATCTTGATAAGATATCCCTCTTTCCAATTGGAAGGAACTTGCTCCTCTTCCCATATCTTCATAAACAGAGGGTGTAGCATTTCCACAATGGTTTCCATGTCCACCTTCAGTGCCTCTGCTGGGATGTCAGCAGGTCCTGCAGCCTTTCCAGTTCTGAGTTGTTAAACTTTTAATGGGCCATAAGGTTTTCGGAAAACTTCTGCCTCAGTGCCATAAGAATTTCCTGAATTGCGATCAACCGGTTATGAAATTTAAAAAACTGCGTAAAATCCATTTATATTATTATTGCCATACTGACTTCATCTTTTAGGATAAGAATGGTTATTTTATGTATCCAAAAGACCCTATTGACTTTAAAACAATTTTTATCTGTAGTTTTGGTACTATTATTTTATTAATAAAGTATAGGGAAATCATATCTTCGAAAAAAAAACAACGTAAAAACTACCAAAAAACTTCGCCAGTCGAGCTATAACACAAGCAAGGGAAACAGCCGCCATTGCCGGAAGTCGAAAATATTGTTTTTCACGCACTAAAGAGTTTTTATTTTCTGTAATTTCATTTTTAAAGAGAGTCCTATCAAGTTGCGCATTATTGCGCTTTGTTTTTAAAAAAAAGGAAAATCGCACATTATTGCGCTTTGACACATTAAGAGTGAATGGCCCTGCTAATCTCTTCTTTGGTGAGACCATTACAATCAATTACCAGGTCATTATCAGCTGGTTGGATATCTGGTGAATTCCTTGGTTCTGGCCTGTTTAAGAGCTCTTCAAAGTGAATTAGAGGATGGCTGGCTATTAATGTAAGGTTGACACGGTAACAGGAGTTGATTGATGGATTGATTAAAGACATTTGTTACCCAGACCACAAAGTGATGAAGTCATGTTTCTTGACTTGCAAATTCCATTACATGGTGTCAAAAGTACTGACTACATAACTATTACACAATCCAAAGATATAAAATAAAGAACAGTTGTTTAACAGAACTACCCAGAAAGAGTGAAAACAGGAAAATTGTAAACTTAATCAGAGCTAACAAGGGGGATTCAGAAAAAAAAACATGAGATTAGGTTGTAGCTTGAATTAAAGAATTTCCCTTTGTAGATGGTAGTGCAACAATATGGAACATCAAAAACATGAGATTAGGCTGTAGCTTGAATTAAAGAATTTCCCTTTGTAGATGGTAGTGCAACAATATGGAACATCAAAAACATGAGATTAGGCTGTAGCTTGAATTAAAGAATTTCCCTTTGTAGATGTTATAGCAACAATATGGAACATCAAAAACATTAGCCTTCAAACAAACTCAGGCTTTACAGAGCTCTTGTTCAAACTATTGCCCTTTATGAATGTGAGACCTGGACACTACTGACAACCATGGAAAGCAAGCTGCAGGTGTTTGAAAACAAATACATGAAAAAATTTCTCCAGATCTCTTATTTAGAACATAAGACCAATGAATATGTCTGGGACAGAAAAAACTCTAATGCAGTTCATCAAGAAATGATTATAACAACAATTAAGAGAAGTAAGATTTCATGGTTCCGTCATGTACTGCGACATGAGACCCTGACAAAAATTATTCTTCCAGCTACTGTAGAAGGGGGCCTTCAAAGAGGTAGACAGCGGAAAAGCTTGCCTGACAACATAAAGGAATGGACAGGGATGGGATTAAATGAGTTATTGGCCGCTGCTCAAGGTAGGCAAGTGTGGAGATCATTAACTGTTGATGTTACCATGCACTCCTCTCAATGACCACAACGGTCACAGGACTGATGATGATGATGGTATTGTGCAGGAAAATGTTATTATTTTGATTTGCGCTTGTTTGGGAACATGTTAATTTTTGTATGAGATATGACATGACCAGAAACAAACGATGTTTAAAGTAGAGTACTACACAAATTATTTACAATTTTGATCAGTGATACAACAATATTTTTCAACATACAATGATGTCTTCCACCATTCAATGATATTTTCCAACATACAGTGATATCTTCCGCCACACAATGATATCTTCCACCATACTATGATATTTTCCGACATACAATGACGTCTACCAACACACAATGATGTCTTTCAACATAATAATAGCAAGAGATAAATTTACTTATGTTAATAATTTTTATTTTTGAATATTATCATTTCAGATTTCGTATTGACAATAATATTAGCAAGACTGCCCCACTGTTTGGCATATTTTTAGCAGTTGATGTGGAGAATGTGATTCAAGTTGGTGACCCAGTTTATGCCATCAGGAGGTAGTTGTCAGGGAGGAACTATTAAAATAATTTTGATATCAGTTTATGTTGGCTGTGTTAAGTATTATAGAACTTATTGCTGCCTTTTGTCTGCTACAGTATTTGAATATTGTATAAAGTATTATAGAACTTCTGCTGCCTTTTTCTGCTACAATATTTGAATATTGTCAAACCCAACATATTCCTACGACTAGGCTCAGGGCAATGATAACAGATGTGTTATTTTCTTAGTTTACCATTGTTAATGGTAGTGTACAATGTTACCATTGCAGTGTACATCTTTCAAACTAAACATTGTGGCCTTTTTTTCTATGTAATGTATGCATAACAAAAATGGTTTTTGTTCAATCACCCTGAAAAGAATTTCTGTTAACCAACATATGGCATTTTAAAATTCTTTTGTCCAATCTTCTGATGCATTTATACCAACTACAATTTCTTATTTAGCTAAAAATTGTCCATAGCAGAGGACAACAATGTAGGCCTAATTGTAATGACTGCCAAGCTGAGCACATATTTCAGACTTGAAACTTTAGACCTTAGTAAATATTTAGAATGTTAGAATTACAGGGCTTGAGGTTGTCAAGAGATGTTCATTCTTCAGAGGACCCAAAATTAATTAGACATAATTACCGTACATACTCACTCTATAGCCCATTCGTTCATAAGCTGCCCCCCGCCACCTTTTGTAAGAGAAAAGTATGAAAAGTGTATTACCTGCTCACAAGCCGACCCCCAAAAATAACAGGACAGCGTAAACAAAATTGTGCACATTTTTTTAAA
The DNA here is from genome assembly GCA_002072015.1 of Radix auricularia. NCBI lineage: Eukaryota > Metazoa > Mollusca > Gastropoda > Lymnaeidae > Radix > Radix auricularia. The sequence goes on along the minus strand of MUZC01000625.1, from coordinate 643,261 downwards.
CTACAAGCTAACTCAGTCAATATGATTGTTTACTGTGTACTGCCTATCTTTGTCTTTGTTACTCAAAAGCTACCATTATTTTTTTTTTTAATTTATTTGGTAAACAGTAGCAAAAGCGCATACATTAAAATTCATTGTTGAAAAAAAAATATTTGCAAAACAATTAATTAAAACATTCACAAAAATAAATACAATTATTAAATAAGGTAAATGCAGATGTATAAAAACTAGGGCTGTTATCGATTAATTTAAAATTAATCGTTAACTTTTGAAAAATTACCGAATAATTAAGCGATAATTTTGATTAGAGCAAAAAATAAGATGTATGATGTCATTAAAAGCAGAAAATTTCAAGGGAAGTAACAAAAACAGGCAATTCACATGTTTTGATATAGATATAAGTAGTGCAATATAATGTCAATGAATTTGAATTTTGTTATTGTTAATTAAGTAAAAACAATGTTTGATTGTTGATATAAATTTCCTTATAAAACAATTTATTTTAAAGTTTACACTTTAAATTTTTTTTTTTTTTAATGCAGAAGTTTGTACGCAAAAAAGCAACTAATTTTTATTATTAACAATTGATTATTTATTGGTATATCGGTATTACCATTACAAAGATTTTCCATAGTTTTAATCACTATTTTATCGATTAAAATAATTTTGAACGATAAAAGTTTTTACCAATTAATCGATAATTTCCGCAGCCCTAATAATAACATTTTATAGCTTCTGGTAGAGCGCAGTCAAATTTTGTAGAATGTAGAAAAGGACCTTGATGATCTACAATAACAACACTGATATTCATTCAATATGCATGCAGAAATCACCTATGATCCGCTCATAAGCCGACCCCCCCCCCCCCCAACTTTTCCCCCTAGATTTTATCCAAAAAGGTCAGCTTTAGAACGAGTATGTACTATAAGTGAAGTTTATATAAAGGAGTGCTTACAAGCTATTGATTGTCATGTCAAATGTAATAAAAGTCACACTATGGCGTGCTGATACCTTGTATAGACTTTGATTACTTGGGCCACCATGATCTGCTGTTGGCAAAGTGGATTACAGACATTCATTATAAACAATAAACATTTTGTTTTTGTAATACAGCATCTTTGTTTGAAAAATCCTGGTGCACAACTCAACATATGGATGTTGCTGTGCTTTCAAACAAATAAATTTGCTGCTTGTGTTCATGTGAATTCATGATTTTTATATTTTTGAAACTTCTCTGAATTCGATTGTTTTCCCCCCCACACATTTGGTCCTTCAAGCAGATTTGGTGGAGTAAACAAAAAATGATCCTGAATTTTTTAAAATAGTTTTTTATGAATTGTATTGTGATTTTTTAACATAATTTCTGTAATGACTATAATGTCAATTTTTCAATGATATACAAGAAAAAGTGCAGCCGCTGTTAAGATAATGTTTTCTGGCCAACAGATTTAACAAGGTCAAATTTAAGTTCTCTTAATATTATCAAATTTTCTGTTAAAAATACTTACAATAATTTCAGAATAGGATTTTTAAAATTGTGACAGCAATGTTCCCTTAACTAAGCTGTGAAGCAATTTTAATAAGCATAGCAACATATTTATGTTTGTTGAGAGTATAATTTTGCACACACAAAAATGAATGTTGTGCACTTTTTACCCTGGTTTTTTATTTTGCTCAAGGACTGACAAACCTTAAAGAGATCATTATTTAGTAAATAGTAGAATCTTAAATGATTTATTCCTTTTACTTGGGTACCAGCATAGAGGTTCTGTCCATCCACCAAGAGGGATCTACGGCTTGTTGTTGTCCCCTTGTGTTGATGCCAATCTCATTCTATGCATCATCATCATCAACCTATTTAAACCTTGGTTGTTTGATAATTCCATGTGGGTGATTTAGTCAGGTTAAACTGTTTACCATGATTGTTTCTTTATAGCCTAGAACAGGGGTCTCCAAACTACTGCCCTCGAGGCCCTCTCATCTGGCCCATGGAGACCTTTTACCCTCCAAAAAAGATACTATTTTTACCTGTAGCTTACCACAAAACTTAGTAGTTGGGCGTTAGTAGTCGGCCCCCAAACTGCTGTTCGGCAGCAAAGTTTGGAGGCCCCTGGCCTAGAAGAATGTGGTTAAAATTCAGTCCTTTTTTTATTTACTCAGATCTATTATCTTAGTCATTTTCTAAATATACTCATTTTTACTCTGGAAACATAGATTACATCAGATTTAGATGACTAAGGATTTTTCAAAGACTTGTTTTATGTTTACAGTGAAAAAATGGACAATTAGTTTATTGTTATCAAATGTATGTGTAACCCTATTGCCAGTACAAATTAAACACTGTTGCATTGATGTTTTAATTATACCTAAAATTATTTCTAAAATATTGTGCTTCCAATCAAATGTCTGCATTTATCGTCAGCTTTAATTTTCTCAAGGAGACACAGAATTAAACAGATTTTTCTCAATGAAAATGTCTTATGATATTTGGATTACATTTACATAATGCAATGTTGGTTACCTAATGATTTGTTGTGTGTGGAATGCTATTTTGGATAAGTAATTATTTTACATTACGTTATTCTATGTTGGCTATGTTAGTTTTGATTAATGTAAACACCTCTAAAATATATATTTATGTGGGGAGATAAAGAAAGATAAATATAGATATATTTCAGGTCAAACTGTTTTCTTTGTTGTCACCAAATCCAAGGATCATAATATTATCAGCAAGCAGGGGTAAAAGTTGTTTTCTCCTTCCCCTATTTAACTCACCAGCCTGTATCTGTGTGTGGAACTGCAAGGTTTCTTTTCTTTGAATAGATGAGTTTAAAGATTATTTCTATTGGCTTTTAATTAGAATTTAGGGCAGTGTTGTGAGTCAATTTTTACTTTCTACTGGTTTTTAACAAAAAGTAGCTGACTGATGAGGATAAGTTTAAAATTTGAAATTTTCATTGCCTTTGAGGAAAAAACGGGCATATTGGATGCAGTTTTAATAGGCCAATGTATGAGATTATACACGGTACTAAATGCTTCTCAAACACTTTCTAAAATCTCTTATTCATGAATACTGTACTAATGTAGACTTATTGAATGCAGTTATGCAATTCACTAATGTAGTTTGAATAATATAAACACATTTTAATTTTGTACTGAAGAAATATTTTAATAAAAAAGAATCTGAAGTACAGGAGGATAGGAACGCCACATAGCATAGTTACCTAACACGCGAGTGGGGAACTGCAAATATTAGGGGTATACTGTATATTTTTTTCTTAACTGTGGCCACGCCAATAAGACCATCACTTTTGTAAACCTCGAACTTAAGAACCATTGTCTTTAAATTACTCCAAAAAAAAAATGCTGAGGCGTCACAAGGGTTCGTGTCACCACCTCACCACTTAACCCATATTTAACTCATCCGAGTTTTTTAGTGCCAAATAACGGGAACATACAGAATTTTACATTTTGGTGTCATCCCCCTGATAGTGTCACGTGTCACCAGGGACGGCCCGCCCCACCGCACCTACTTAGTGACGCCACTGCAAATTTGTGACGTAAAATGTTGATGTATTATAACTAAAGTAGAGAGGAGGCCATTGCCACCCATATGGAAAAAAAATTACTTTAGTCTTCAGATAAGATAGTTGTAGAATCGCTGTTCGACTTATCATACGTTTTTTTCCGTGTACCACTTACCACTGTCAGTATTATCTAATGAGACCAATGTACTCCATTTCATGTTTAAATTCAAACGGAACCCATTGGCATATGTGCATATTAGTGATACGGAATACCTTTAAAATAGCAAGCTACAGTCAACGGAAGAAATACAACACAGACCAGTCTTTCTGTGGACATTATTTAACACACACACTCATATTACGTAAGATGACCTCCTAAAAAAACAGCCTAAAAGTAGGTAACGGTACTGAATATTTTCTGACATGAACGCCACTAGAGCTCAATGTCAACTGATTATGTAACGGTATCTATAGCTTAGGTTGTGTATGAAGGAATGTTACTCGGCATGTTTCAGTAAGCCATGCTCCGTGTTAATGAACAGTGGTTCAGTTGTTTAGATTCATTACCTTGGTGATAACTGGCCTAATGCTGACCAACGTACCAAACTTGTTTTTCTATTTATTGAACTTAAATCCTCAGGGATTGTAGGTAAGATTCAATTTCTACTTAATAAGACCAACGATGACTTGATCATCTAAAATCTAAAAGGACCAAGTATAATGTTGACCTCATCAAGATTGTTACAGAGCAACGGTCATCCAACCGGATGCTGTGGCGAAGCTTTTCATTGTGACGCGCAGAGAAAACATGCAGCTAGCTTGTATAGACCCCTTACCCTTGAATACTTCACATAACTCTGCGTGGTGTTTTTCGGCACAGTGTAACATTAAATTACGAACATGTTCAAAACGAACCCCCCCCCCTATATGAACAGTTAGGGAATGGGGGAGATTACCCAAGTCCAAGACAAGGTTGGGGTACGATCTGCAAGCCCCCCCCCCCCAACCCGCTCTAAAACAAATGCTGCTGTAGTCAAAATACAAGAATTCATTCAGGAATTTGGGCGCATACTTGAAAGCAGTGTCGTGTCAAAATATGAGAAGAACAGGAGTTTGTATGTTGGATTTAGAACTTAAAATGTTTCGTACCTGCATCCTTACGGAGTGAACCCGTTCCACATTGTGTGATTTTTACACGCCCTGATCTTGATAGCTACCAAACCTTCATTTCATTTGTTCCAAATACCACTTCTTTTTTAAAAAAGGGGTAGAGGTGGGGGTATTTGTCACCCGGGGAAAAGGGGGGGGGGTAACTACCTTACCATTTTGTTTCTACCCTCGGACGGGCGTTTCCAGATATCGAAATGGTGAAACCTAGAATGATACGAACGATTTTTTAATATTTTTTTTAAAAAAGGTAAAATTTTGAAACAATGTAATAAATTACGTACAAGAATAAATTATTAATTTTCAAGTTATTCAATTTTTTCCAAAATAAATAAATAAAATAAATCAGTAAATAGAAAAAAAAAAAGAATAATAAAAAGAAGGAATTTCATCTCCATTAGGAAAGTTTTTTTTTTTTTTTTTTTTTTTTTTTTTTTAAAACATTGTCTCAGCAACAGCGCTGTGAATTTGATGAGGATGCCGCTTACAGTGAGAGGGTCTAGCAATGTATTTTCCAAACTAGACTCAGAGTCTATGACTCTGAATAAATAGGACGGGTACATTAGTGAACGATTCATTGTTGACATTACACATTTCAATAGGAAATGACGTACCGTTGGTCACGAATTCAAATCCACGCGAAGGCGAGGATTTGTTCCCGGGGCCTAAGGAGTCGCCGAGTCACCCAGCTCTGAATGGGTACCTAACTAGACAACAGGCGGCTGGGTAATGCATGGAACCCTTATAGCCGTGGCCTGTGACCGCTGCATCACTTGCCAACAGATCATCTGTCATGGTCTGTGGACGCAATTATCTTCTGCATAGAAGGAGCGTCTGTATATATAAGATAAGATAAGGAAACTTCTTTAACATATATAACTAAACTTTGTTATGGTTACAGGTAATTAGGAGAACGATTTTATGGGGATAAAGATTATTACAAGGTCATCGGGTATGGAATGACAATTGCATGTGAATGTAACTGAGTCGGACATAATGTAACAGCTTGTGGCAGTCGCTAGTCGTCATAGGCGTCTACTAGCAAGAGTCTTACAAAAATATGTGTAAGCCATCGATGGGGAAAAAAAATCTTGTCTTATAAATTACAGACGCTCCAATTCTATAGTCTACAGAAGATTGTTTAATCCAACGCTTATTCGTGTCTTATTTGTAGTCTATAAAATTTTATCAGAGTTTTGAATTTTGATGGTATGTTAGTTTTTCTGCCTTGTTTAGGCGATCCATTCCACTACCGATTGCCAGACGGTATGGCGAACACTATTCTCCCTTTCTATCCCCCCCCCAGAGTGATGCCCATGCCTTTTATTTCTGTAGATGTGTCGTCTGTGTCCCATTAAATTAGCTCTGTAGATGTGTCCTCTGTGTCCCATTAAATTAGGTCTGTAGATGTGTCGTCTGTGGCCCATTAAATTAGGTCTGTAGATGTGTCGTATGTGTCCCTCTAAATTAGGTCTGTAGATATGTCCTCTGTTGCCCATTAAATTAGTTTTGTGGATGTGTCGTCTGTGGCCCATTAAATTAGTTTTGTGGATGTGTCGTCTGTGGCCCATTAAATTAGGTCTGTAGATGTGTCGTATGTGTCCCTCTAAATTAGGTCTGTAGATGTGTCCTCTGTTGCCCATTAAATTAGGTCTGTAGATGTGTCCTCTGTGGCCCATTAAATTAGTTTTGTGGATGTGTCGTCTGTGGCCCATTAAATTAGTTTTGTGGATGTGTCGTCTGTGGCCCATTAAATTAGTTCTGTGGATGTGTCGTCTGTGGCCCATTAAATTAGTTCTGTGGATGTGTCGTCTGTGGCCCATTAAATTAGTTCTGTAGATGTGTCGTCTGTGGCCCATTAAATTAGTTCTGTGGATGTGTCGTCTGTGGCCCATTAAATTAGATCTTATCAGTCGCCTGTAGCCCCCTCCCCTCCCCTTTTCAACTGTCCCAGCCAAAAGTCATCGGGACGTACGGAAATGTTTTCTTTGAACACGACGAGGTAAACCAAACACATCAGTAGAGTTATTTGTGCAGTGTCTTTGAAAAGCTCAATATTAGTCAAATGGATAACTTTTTTTTTTTAAATTTTAAATTTGTTGTCCCAAATAATTGAGGACTTCAATCCCCATAATGCAGAAATGATTTCATCTAGTGCAGCATTTTTATTTTAATAATTAGTTTGTATCACAGGTAAATAAGTCCAGTTGAGCATGTCTGTTTATACCTACAATATTTTATGTGTTCTGATGGGTTTTGTTTTATTCCAACTGGTCCCGAGCTTGTGACGGTTGTTACTACACATCAGTGAGGTTTGTCAACTTATGGGTCATGCTTTGTGTGCATGCCACTTTTTAAATCTTAAAATTAACATAACGCGGCATCCTTTCAGCTAAAGATAACGGCTTTTGTATATTATAAAAGTATGAGTGGGTAAGAGTCGGGTATAATAATAAAAGGAATAAAATGGTCTTACATGTAGGCAATACAAACCCTTAAAAGTCAAAATGTGGGTGAGACTGCAATCAGACTTTTAGAGAAAAAATATATATGTGTTATCAAAACAGGGTAAGTATAGGCCTAACAAGACATCACGGAACAACGAAATTTACGGCAAAAAGATAGCCTTCCTCAAAGATCAAATAGACAACAGCAAAACAAATAAAGTGGAAAGGAAAACTCGGCTGTGATGTTATCCAACACCAAAAGGAGCTACGTCGTAAAATCTACGCCCTTGATTTACAGCACTGTTTTTTTTACTTCTATTTCTCTATTATTAATACGATTCTTTTCTGAATTCCTATTCCCAGGATACCAGACCATCAGATCATCTGAGAAGTCACAGCGTTCATTAGCCATCTTACAATGGTCGCCTGGTCAAGTCTCGGTGACCACCCGGTTACGGTCATCGCCGTGTCGGCTACAGCAGCGGTGGTGGCTGCCGTGGTTCTGTGGTCCTGGCGGGACAGAAGGGAGTGGGAACTGGTCGGGGAGGTGTCCGGCTTGTACAGCTACCCGATCAAGTCTTGTCAGGGGATCGCCAACGAGGAGGCGGTATGCACAAACAGTGGCCTGCAGGTGTCTAAGGCTCTGGACAGGTCAGTTGTATCCGTTTGATGGTTGGATAATATCCTTGGATGGTTGAGAAGCATCCTGGCGAGAGTGTGCATTTGTTTTGGTTGAATAGGTGATAATTATCTTTGGAGTGGCGATTAGCATGGTTGGATAAGTTTAAAAATTGTTTTTAAAAACTTAAAAGAGGAGTGTAGTATCTGCAGATGGGAGAGTAATATCTGATAGATAATTTTTGATTTCTTTAAGTGTTTATCCGAAAAAAGAAGATGCATGTATGAATGTAATACGTTGGTGCATTAAGATGTGCTTGAATGGTATTTAGATTGAGGGTGGGTGGGTGTTTAGGGGAGATGGGTTTGATAAGTGAATGAAATTTTATAAGATATTTCATACCTTTGTGGATTAGTGGATGGTGACGTGGATTAATGGATGGTTACGTGGATTAGTGGATGGTGACGTAAATTGGTGGATGGTAACGTGGATTAGTGGATGGTAACGTGGATTAGTGGATGGTTACGTGGATTAGTGGATGGTGACGTAAATTGGTGGATGGTTACGTGGATTAGTGGATGGTGACGTAAATTGGTGGATGGTAACGTGGATTAGTGGATGGTTACGTTGATTAGTGGATGGTTACGTAGATTAATGGATGGTTACGTGGATTAGTGGATGGTGACGTAAATTGGTGGATGGTGACGTAAATTGGTGGATGGTTACGTGGATTAGTGGATGGTTACGTGGATTATTTGATGGTTGCGTGGATTAGTGGATGGTGATGTAAATTGGTGGATGGTAACGTGGATTAGTGGATGGTTACGTAGATTAATGGATGGTTACGTGGATTAGTGGATGGTGACGTGGATTATTTGATGGTTGCGTGGATTAGTGGATGGTTACGTGGATTAGTGGATGGTTACGTGGATTAGTGGATGGTGACGTGGATTAGTGGATGGTTACGTGGATTAGTGGATGGTTACGTGGATTAGTGGATGGTTACGTGGATTAGTGGATGGTGACGTAAATTGGTGCATGGTTACGTGGATTAGTTGATGGTGACGTAAATTGGTGGATGGTAACGTGTATTAGTGGATGGTTACGTAGATTAATGGATGGTTACGTGGATTAGTGGATGGTGACGTAAATTGGTGGATGGTGACGTAAATTGGTGGATGGTTACGTGGATTAGTGGATGGTTACGTGGATTAGTGGATGGTTACGTGGATTAGTGGATGGTGACGTAAATTAGTGGATGGTTACGTGGTTACGTGGATTAGTTGATGGTGACGTGGCATATTAGAAGGTTGATAGATGGATACAAGAGTTAGTAGAGAAAAATTTTATGGACACGTGGATTGATTTAGAATTGATTGATGATTATAATCATATGGATTATTGCAGAGTGAATTTATTGATACATGGATCAGTGGAGACATATTTGATGACCTAATTATCGAAAGTTATTATTATCGATGAATGATTGGCCTTGAATATTATTTGTGAGTGTGCTTAAAGATTGGTCATTGATGGTTTTGCGAGCATTTATATATATATAGAGAGAGAGAGAAATAGAAAAGAATAAATAAAAAGGACTCAACGTAATGAGCATTGTTCTTTTATAATATCTTAACTTTTAAGTTTGGTTTGCTTTTATTTGTTTAATTGTTAAGACCAAATCTAAAATTATTAATGTGGCTTGTGAATAAATGCGAGGGCTGGTTTGTATTTCGCTGACTTAATATGTAAATAGAAATAATTTAAATAAAAATATAAATTATTTAGGAAACAGCATTAAGAGTCTCCCTAAAATAGACTGCCATGTCGCAGTTCGGGCCGAATGTGTGACGAAGTGTCTAATTAATTTATGTTACTTATGTAATGTCCACAAGGGTTTGGCGATTTGTTTAAACCATAATAAAGAATAGATCAAATGAGTGCGACTCTATGAATCTATCACACCCCCACCCCTTGACGAGACCGGAATTTTAAAAATAGATAATTATCTTAACATTTCTCCTCATACAGTTTTCAAGTTGTCGAGTCAAGGTTCAGGTTTTGATTGCCCTATTTGGTTTGTTTCCATATCGCCAGGCATTTTGTGATTGTCCAGGCCAATGGAGATTTCATCACTCAACGGCAAATTGCCAAAATGGCGAGCGTGAAAACATCTGTCAGAGGTGACGACCTTGTCTTAGACGCGCCAGGAAAACCTCAAATTAAGGTGCCACTTTTTCCAAAGTTGGACCCCAGCAAGCTGGTGCAATGCAGGTTGGACTTTCTATATGGGATTTAGGTAAAGCGAAGTATGTCGACCGTGACGTCACGGTCATGGCGGTCTTCATTGTTGTTATAGCACGTCCTTTAAAAAGCTTTTAAATTAAAATTCTATAGCTATACCTAACCCAAACCCTAAAATCTTTAATTTTCCGAAAATTCTAAAGCTATACCTAACCCAAACCCTAAAACCTTCTATTTTTTTTTTTATAATCCTTTTAGAATTTATAGAACTTTCATTGCCAGCAACCGGTCGTGACGTCACGGTCGACATACTTCGCTTTAGCCTGGATTTATTTAAAAACCAAAAAGTAACTTTCAAAATGGGTTAGGGTTAGGGTTAGGGTTATGTTAGGGTTAGGGTTAGGTTAGGGTTAGGGTTAGGGTTAGGGAATGTGGAATATATTTTTCTTAATTGATTGGAACACAAATCCACAAGCCAGTGCTGCCACTGGGCTCCTCGATATTTTAAAGTATACAGCCTTTTAACTAACATTTGTCATTTTAAAAACAATAATAACTCTAAATTCTAAATTTTCAAGTCCATCTATCTGACATGATGGATGCATGCAACACGATCAAATTCACAGTCTTAGAATCAGACATCGGTTACATGTGTCCTGCAGGAGGATAATTCAGCGCCTGGCAATGTTCTCTTGCAAACACTGCATTAAAAACAATGTTCTCTTGCAAACACTGCATTAAAAACAATGTTCTCTTGCAAACACTCCATTCAGAGCAATGTTCTCTTGCAAACACTCCATTCAGAGCAATGTTCTCTTGCAAAGACTGCATTAAAAACAATGTTCTCTTGCAAACACTGCATTAAAAACAATGTTCTCTTGCAAACACTCCATTCAGAGCAATGTTCTCTTGCAAACACTCCATTCAGAGCAATGTTCTCTTGAAAACACTCCATTCCTCTTTCTTTTAAATCATGTCACAGATCATTAGTTAAACTGATAACGTACTTCAACAAGTCAATTGTGAGTGCCCCTGCACCACGATTTGCCTTGATGTTCTATGCGTTCAATGTTGATTGTTGATGGTAATGTCCTCAGATTGAAATCAAAGGGAGGTTGTTTTTACAGTCCACATTTTTTATGACAGCTGTACGGATAAACGCTGGGTCACCAACTACTTTCTAACAACAAGAAACACTTTGACACTTTTCAATCACTATATTCAAATGGATTTCAATGAGCTTGATTTTATGATCCTTTTTAAAACATTGACAGTTATGCTTTAAATAATTTTTAAAACTCAACAAAACTAGCCTTGGTAAGTAGTCTTAAATTACGGCCATGTGTAGGGCAATGTGTAGGGCCATATGTAGGGACATGCGTAGGACCATGTGAAGGGCCATATGTAGGGCAATGATAATGGCCATGTGTAGAGCCATGTGTAGGGGCCATGTGAAGGGCCATGTGTAGGGCCATATGTAGGGCAATGTGTAGGGCCATGTGTAGGGCCATGCGTAGGACCATGTGAGGGGCCATGTGAAGGGCCATGTGTAGGGCCATGTGTAGGGCCATGTGTAGGGGCCATGTGTAGGGCAATGTGTAGGGCCATGTGTAGGGGCCATGTGTAGGGACCATATGTAGGGCCATGTGTAGGGGCCATGTGAAGGGCCATGTGTAGGGCCATATGTAGGGCAATATGAAGGGCCATGTGTAGGGCCATGCGTAGGACCATGTGCAGGGCCATGATAATGGCCATGTGTAGGGGCCAAGTGTAGGGCCATATGTAGGGCCATGTGTAGGGGCCATGTGAAGGGCCATGTGTAGGGCCATGTGTAGGGCCATGTGTAGGGCCATATGTAGGGCCATGTGTAGGGCCATGTTTAAGGCCATGTGTAGGGCCATGTGTAGGGCCATGTGTAGGGGCCATGTGTAGGGCCAAGTGTAGGGACATGTGTAGGGTCATGTGTAGGGACATGTGTAGGGCCATGTGTAGGGCCATGTGAAGGGCCATTTGAAGGGCCATGTGAAGGGTCATGTGTAGGGCCATGTGAAGGGTCATGTGTAGGGCCATGTGTAGGGCCATGTGAAGGGCCATTTGAAGGGCCATGTGTAGGGCCATAATTTCAAGCAACCTCAAGCCTATATTTATATTCAGCATGACGTCATAACCAGTCCCGATGAAGTTCCCTTGAAAGTTTATAAACACAAAATAACGTTAATCTTTCTTAATGTCGTTAATCTTTCTTTATGTCGTTAATCTTTCTTAATGTCGTTAATCTTTCTTAATGTCATTAATCTTTCTTAATGTCGTTAATCTTTCTTTAGGTCATTAATCTTTCTTAATGTCGTTAATCTTTCTTAATGTCGTTAATCTTTCTTAATGTCGTTAATCTTTCTTTAGGTCATTAATCTTTCTTAATGTCGTTAATCTTTCTTCATGTCGTTAATCTTTCTTTAGGTCAGTAATCTTTCTTAATGTCGTTAATCTTTCTTAATGTCTTTAATCTTTCTTAATGTCGTTAATCTTTCTTAATGTCGTTAATCTTTCTTAATGTCGTTAATCTTTCTTAATGTTGTTAATCTTTCTTAATGTCGTTAATCTTTCTTAATGTCGTTAATCTTTCTTAATGTCGTTAATCTTTCTTAATGTCGTTAATCTTTCTTAATGTCGTTAATCTTTCTTAATGTCGTTAATCTTTCTTAATGTCGTTAATCTTTCTTAATGTCGTTAATCTTTCTTAATGTCGTTAATCTTTCTTAATGTCGTTAATCTTTC
>MUZC01000625.1:612394-630309 GCA_002072015.1 Radix auricularia | reverse complement strand
CATTAATCTTTCTTAATGTCGTTAATCTTTCTTTATGTCGTTAATCTTTCTTAATGTCGTTAATCTTTCTTAATGTCGTTAATCTTTCTTTAGGTCATTAATCTTTCTTTATGCTGTTAATCTTTCTTCATGTCGTTAATCTTTCTTAATGTCGTTAATCTTTCTTAATGTCGTTAATCTTTCTTTAGGTCATTAATCTTTCTTTAGGTCGTTAATCTTTCTCCATGTTGTTAATCTTTCTTTATGTCGTTAATCTTTCTATGTGTCGCAGAGTCTGGACGAGTTCACTCAAGGCCCAAGACTGTGGAGAAGGGGTGGGAAGGTGGCTGAGTGATTACTTACAAGAGGAGGGTCTTAAGCTGCTCGTCCTGATCTCTGGACTAACACTGAGAGATGCTCGGTGTGTCAAGGCAAAATCTAAAGATAAAGTATGTAATCAGGGTTTACAAATTGGGAAGCGTGTGCAATCCGTCAAGGTTTGGGTTTTGAAAATGTTTAATTTTTTATTACGATGCATTTTTTAATTTATTTTTTTTATTTTTATTTTTTTGTATAAACTTCCATGTTGCTTTTTTGTCATTTGATGGGGGGAAATAAATGATTTTATAAACTAATGTCAATAACTATGGCTACGCCACTGCATTCAATACTTCCCAGTCTCCTTTCCTATCTTAGGTGCCCGCAATCAACCAACGTGTTTAGGGGTCTGGCTCCTTGAGTTGTGATAGATTGTGATGTGTTAATTGCCTAATCCGTGACGTCCATTGCATTAGATGTAGAGACATGTCAAGGGTCTAGGGTCAAATAGATGCAAAACAAATGGAAAACAATAAATAACGGAGAGCCTAATAGGGAAAGCATTCAGAGGCGTAACTGGAATAAAGCAATGGAAGGGGATTTTTTTTTTATGTTGACATGATTTGGCTCAAGTGTATTTCAGCTTTCCAAATCTCCACAGAAAAATTGCCATCAATATTCTCTTCACAAACCATGATAAGTCTTCCGATTGCTTCATGGTTTATTTATTTTAGAATTTATTGGCATTGTGTATAATCTATATACCGATAATAATCTGTAATAATTGACTTGCTAAAACGTTTATAAATCGTGACAATTACTTAAACTATCAGATACATTTTTTAATTACGATTGAGGATCGTACGAAAACCTAAGTTTATTTTTATTTTGAATTTATCAGTTTCAAGACTTTATATTTCGAACTGTGGTCTTTGTACTTTGAAGAAAGAATACAAAATGAAGTCCATCAAACCTCACCTCTCGAATTAAATAACACTATTCCATTAGGGATCAACACTTCAGCGTAGGACTCAATAATTTTCTGTGTAGAAGTAGCGTCTGTAACATACATGATAAGATACACGTGGTTTCCTGCGGATGACAGAATTGACCATACAAATATTTCACAACCTTATGTTTGTATGTATGAATGGAGTAGTGACTTAGTACATGTATATATTTTAATGAAGAACATTGGAGTAGCTTTATTCTATGTATGCAGTTAATGGATGGAAACAGGAGAAAGTCCTTTGACGTGCTCTCCCTTGGTGTGCTCTCCCTTGACGTACTCTCCCTTGTTGTGCTCTACCTTGACGTGCTCTCCCTTGACGTACTCTCCCTTGACGTGCTCTCCCTTGACGTGCTCTCCCTTGTTGTATTCTCCCTTGACGTACTCTCCCTTGACGTACTCTCCCTTGACGTGCTCTCCCTTGTTGTGCTCTCCCTTGACGTGCTCTCCCTTGACGTGCTCTCCCTTGTTGTACTCTCCCTTGACGTACTCTCCCTTGACGTGCTCTCCCTTGTTGTGCTCTCCCTTGACGTGCTCTCCCTTGTTGTGCTCTACCTTGACGTGCTCTCCCTTGACGTGCTCTCCCTTGTTGTGCTCTACCTTGACGTACTCTCCCTTGACGTGCTCTACCTTGTTGTGCTCTACCTTGACGTACTCTCCCTTGGCATGCTCTCCCTTGTTGTGCTCTCCCTTGACGTGCTCTCCCTTGTTGTGCTCTCCCTTGACGTACTCTCCCTTGACGTGCTCTCCCTTGACGTGCTCTCCCTTGACGTACTCTCCCTTGACGTACTCTCCCTTGACGTACTCTCCCTTGTTGGGCTCTACCTTGACGTACTCTCCCTTGACGTGCTCTCCCTTGTTGGGCTCTACCTTGACGTACTCTCCCTTGACGTACTCTCCCTTGACGTGCTCTCCCTTGACGTGCTCTCCCTTGACGTACTCTCCCTTGACGTGCTCTCCCTTGTTGGGCTCTACCTTGACGTACTCTCCCTTGACGTACTCTCCCTTGACGTACTCTCCCTTGACGTACTCTCCCTTGACGTACTCTCCCTTGACGTACTCTCCCTTGACGTGCTCTCCCTTGACGTACTCTCCCTTGACGTACTCTCCCTTGACGTACTCTCCCTTGACGTGCTCTCCCTTGTTGTGCTCTACCTTGACGTACTCTCCCTTGTTGGGCTCTACCTTGACGTACTCTCCCTTGTTGGGCTCTACCTTGACGTGCTCTCCCTTGACGTGCTCTCCCTTGACGTGCTCTCCCTTGACGTACTCTCCCTTGACGTACTCTCCCTTGACGTACTCTCCCTTGACGTGCTCTCCCTTGTTGTGCTCTACCTTGACGTACTCTCCCTTGTTGGGCTCTACCTTGACGTACTCTCCCTTGTTTGGCTCTCCCTTGACGTGCTCTCCCTTGACGTGCTCTCCCTTGACGTGCTCTCCCTTGACGTGCTCTCCCTTGACGTGCTCTACCTTGACGTGCTCTCCCTTGACGTACTCTCCCTTGACGTACTCTCCCTTGGTGTACTCTTCCTTGACGTGTTCTCCTTTGACGTGTTCTCCGTTGACGTACTCTCCCTTGATTACTCTCCCTTGGCATGCTCTGTCTTGGTGTGCTCTCCTTTGAATCGACAGCACCAAAACTGTGTAAACGCCTTCTGAAAATTTTGAAACAATGTGGGAAAAAAGAAAATTTTTTGAAAAAGTTGAAGACTTCATTAACAAAAAAAAATGTATTTGTAATTGTACATCAGAGCCCAAAGGGCATGGAGAGAGTTAGGGCCCTTGAGGAAAGCATTGATTGATTGATTGAATGATTGATTGATTGGTGGATGGATGGATGGATGGATGGATGGATGGATGGATGGATGGATGGATGGATGGATGGATGGATGGATGGATGGATGGAATGATTAATTGATTCAGTATTTAAAATTACCTCCCCTAAAGATCAGTCGACAAATAACAATAAATGTATTTCTTAAATCATTTAATTTTATTTATTTCCGGATCTCAGATGTTGAAACATTTCGGCTCTATACATTTTTATCAACATCCGGGAACCTAACGTCACCCCAATTGTAGTCATGTCCTGATAAGGGTGTCGGCTCAGAGCACCACAAACATAATTAGACCCGTATGAAATATTATTAAGTGGACAAAAATACCCACCCCCCTCGAAAAATAACAACAACAAAAAATAAAAAAAAACACCAAAGCACCAGCCCTCTATTTGCAGCCCCATATTCCCACAATACCGGGTAGCCAAGTGGCATGTCGAGAACGCCTTACTTCACTTAGGATCGACCAGGTAGGTGAGGGCAGTCTTAGTCATGCACAGAACGCTTGTGTTGTTGCACGGTGCCGCAGATTGATCCTATGATATACTCGACTCTTGTCATAAGACTCTACATGTTTTTACAACATTCAGGTCGGGTTCCCTGATAGAGCCCCTTATCTCATAGCCACAGAAGAGTCACTGGCGGACCTGAACACTCGTGTTGGTGAATCTTTGAGCGGCGATGTCACTATGATGAACTTCCGCCCGACCATTGTCATTAGAGGTGTGAAAAAACCTTGGGACGAGGCGAGTATTGGAACATAGAATTTGTATGATAAGAATAATGGCAGTGAACTCGTAGGTTGTTCTTTAAGGCAATTTTTTTTTTAAATTTAAAATATAATAAAATTTTCAGTTTTCCAACAAAAAAAGACGAATTTTCAATTACATCATTTTGAAGTTAATTTTTTTACAGAGGGTATGATGGGGGGGGGGTATATTTTCACGCTCATATTTTATCTGTCCTTATACCCAAAGATCACTTGTGTGAATGACCAAAGAAATATATCTTTTAAAATAATTATTTTCTTGAATTTGAATTTAGATCTGATGCAGAAACCCAGAAATATATTAAAATTTAAATTGCACATTTGTATATTATAGCATCAACCATTTACTAAGTTATTTTAAAAAGTAAATCTATAAATTTCTTAAATCCTATATTGAAATATTTAATATGTCTTGTTTTTTACAAAATGGAGAGACTAATTTATATCCCCACATCAACCCTGAACAACTTGATCCAAATTTTTATTTTTTCACGCAAAGTTTCCGTAATTTTATTTTAAAGAGTTTCTGAAATGAAACTTTTCAATTTTGACTCTCGATTGACACATTTGTCCTATGGGGCCGTCCATAAATAGCGTCACGCGATTTTGGACGACCCCCCCCCCTTTCCCCCTACGTCACGCGTTGTTACAAAAACTTAGATCCAGCCTTCCAATATGACATCACAAAGCGTTGCCCCCCCCCCTAAAAGCCGTATTTTATAATTGTAAATAAGCATGTTTATAAATTAATTTTTTGTCATTAAAGTATGTATTTAGTGTAAGACTGCACTCTAATATCGTAAAACGCGTGAAGTCATGTAAAAAGCCATTAAATAAATTGTAAACAAATATTTAATTGGAACTTTTATTAAAATTGCGTGTTTTTGATGTTACTTCACATTTCGTAAACACACACCTCTCCCTCGTCACTCATCGTCACAAATGTGTGACCCCTCCCTCCCCCCCCCCACAAGGTGCGTGACGTCATTTATTGACACAATGGTCTCCTGCAATAACATTATGTCTCCAATGACACAATTCGCTGTGCGGCCTGTCACTAGATAGACAAAATCAAATAGTATTACAAGTCCCAACAAACAACACATTATTAAAATAAAATGAAATGAGATTTTTGTCATGATTGTGTTCTATAAATAACTTCAATTTTCAGGATACATGGGCTGAGCTAAAAATAGGCAAGGACGTTCGCCTGAGAGTGCTGGAACCTTGTGGAAGGTTATTATATGTCATTACTTATACTATATATTTTTGTCCTTCTAAGCCGTATATTAAATATGTAGCGTTTTTTGTGCCCTTACTTTCCATCCCCTTTTGTAGTCTATGGCAGTGCTTCTCAAAGTGGTCGTCCGCGGACCGATGCTAGTCCGTGAGCCATCCGCCCCGGGTCCTCAAAAGTTATCAAGAAAGGACAGAAAGATCTATTTAAATTCCGCAATTTTCATCCATTATTAATACTAACCATTTAGAACTTGTCAATTTTTCGGCAATAAGCACCTAAAATGAAACAAATAAAATAAAATAATCTACATTTCACTACGTCAATGCAGAGAAAATCGTACACCGGTCCCTTGTGCAATGAAAAATTTGTGCAATGCAGAGAAAATCGTACACCGGTCCCTTGTGCAATGAAAAATGTGTGCAATGCAGAGAAAATCGTACACCGGTCCCTTGTGCAATGAAAAATTTGTGCTAGTCCACCATAATTAAAAGTTTGAGAAGCACTGGTCTATGGCCAATGTGATGTCTTCTCACCATCTCAGTATCTATACTATTATCATTTTTAATCATCTTTGGTTACGTTTTCTCTGAAATTGGTTTATAAAATATGACAATATTTGTTCTTTATTATAAAACCACAGGTGCACACTGACAACTGTTGATCCGGAGAAATTTGAGAAGCGAGAAGATGGTGAACCGCTGAAAACATTACGCAGGTATAATCCCCTTATCTGAAATCGCCGCAAGTAGTCTAACGTGAATTTTTTTTTCATGTTATCCTTTCAGCTTTTTTTTTTTTCTTTTCTTTTTCTTGTCTTTTGCTCTTACCTCAGTCACATTCATTAGGCTGGCGAGATATTGTGACACATGAGGTGGATATGAACTTCAGTCACAACCATATGAGGTGGACATGAACCTCAGTCACAACCATATGAGGTGGACATGAACCTCAGTCACAACCACTGGGCCGCCGAGACATTGTGGTACACGAGGTGGACATGAATATTGAAACACGCCGCTCTTCTGAGAAAACTTCTCATAAAAATAAATCTATAAAATGTATAATGGCACAAGAGACCTGGAATTAGTTAACCCTCAAATACCTCGGAATTTAAAGATTTTTAAAGGCTTCCCAACTAAAGGTGGAATTCAATGTAAAACATTATTAGCTATTTGCTCAATTCGAAATCAGAAGATTTATGTGTGTTCACATCCTGCATGTCTAATTAGTAGAGCAAAAAAGTCATAGTTATATGATTCGATTTTTGTGTTTTAATGACGGTAATATTATTAAAGTAAAATGTATTTTTAGCCCTTATTTCAATGTTTGACTCAGCGATAGATTAATTAGAAAATTGATTTGTAGCAATGATTTGTGATTGATATAGTGTGATTATTGATTGATAGATAATATAAACTATGATTATTTTAGATTAAATTTTTAATTCTATATTTCTTCGCCTGATTGCCACCCTTCAGATACCATAAAATTCAAAGCTTCATTGGTTATTAACCGGTCATTAAACTTTTCCTTACCTTTACAATACCACTTCCCCTCCATCATTCCTTGACAAACCACTGCCTTTTCCATGGCACTCCTGGTCAGAGGCGTCACTGGGGTTGGTGTCACCCGGGGTGGTAGCTTATGGTGTCACACCCTCACAATTTAACTCATATAATTCCTCCAAGTTTTCCAGTGCTAAATAATGGGAACAAATAGAATTTCATATTTTGATGTCACACCCACCCCCCTGATCGTGTCACCCGGGGCAGCCCGCCCCCACCGCACCCCCTAGCGACGCCCTTGCTCCTGGTCATACAATCTTTTTCACATTTTTCCATGTCACTTCTGCTTTCGTTTCACTCTTTTCTGTTCTGCTAAGTGAATGACTTCCCCTTTTCTCTAGATCTCCTTTTACCACCACCACTCCTGTACCTGTGTTGGCGAACAATTATTGGCGGCGCGTGCCCAAAATTCAAACCAAAACCCATTTATTGTATATCAACGTGCCAAAACTCTAATGAATCTCGAAAAGTGGAGTTAGTCTAAGCTGGTCTGATTGAGAAAGTAATATTTTAGTCACAAGCAGGCTGATGAGGCTCTGCGTGCCGACTGTGGCACGCGTGGCATAGGTTCGCCATTTTCCTATACTTATATCGCCTGCCTTATCTTATGCTTCTACACCATTTATTATAACCCTCTTGTTTCGTATATATCCTAATTTGTCGTCGTATCGTCATCTCGGCTATTCCACTTCTTCATTTATTATGCATTTCCATATATTTCACCTTTCAACTTTGTTCAGTCAAAATAAATGTGCAATAATTTAAAATAAACTATATCATCACAACAACAGCATCTGTCAAAATCAAGGTGATTCAATACAATAAATAGTAACATTAACTTTCCATGAACTTTTATTTCTAGTTTTCGACTGTTTCCTGACGTGAATGCCACCGCGCCGCTCTTCGCCATCTACGCCGGGCTCGACCGAGGGGGTCGTATCAAAATTGGGGATCCCGTGTACGCTGTCAGGGGTGATGGACTGGGGATCAAAATCAGCCCTGGTATTTGACGCATATGGAGACAAGACTTGAACAGCATTAATTGTTGTTTTTTTTTTTGTTTGTTTCGTTTTTTTTTGGTGGTTGATGTCCACACTTTTATTGAAATAAATTAGGATTTTTACCAGTGAGAACATGTTGAGTTTAAATCCGTGCCGTTCTCGTGATGCGTTCTATGTGTGTTTTATAGATTCTTTCAATCTTTCATATTTTTAATCCATCCAAAGACTATGGAACAAAATGAGGGGTGAGACGGCAATCAGGTTTATAAAAAAATTAAATGGAAAAGTCGTAAACAAGGTAAGGGTTAGCTTGACATAACGTAACAAAACAGCAAACGTTTCGACAAAGAGCCTTTTTCAACGGACATAAAATACACAAATAAAACGAATATAAAAATAAAGTCCCTACACATACGCTGTGTAGGGACTTTCAATCTCTCATTAAAGTATGAACATATTTCACATACGATGTGTATAGATGAATCTCTGACGTCCTTTATGTTCTCTATATCTAAACTTAGTACTTTAAGCACCGTTAAAATAAAAGTTTTTAAAAAATTATATGAACCAAATGTCTTGAATATGTTGTAGTCATATCGTTATTTTATTGAGATGTAAGCACTTTTTTGGAGTGGTCTGTGCCACGGAATGGTTTTTATTATTTAATTTTCCGGAACAAAAAACATCTTGACTCTTTCTAAAGCCAAAAATTTGTCTCATGTGTAACTTGTCTAAATCATGAAATAAATTTATAATTAATTATGTGATCGTGCTCTGACGTTCAAGACCAGGAAAATTTCATATTCAACAAATCGTTCAGCTCTTTGTTGTAAGGCTGGTAGAACCTGTACAGCTGCTCCATTACTTCTTTCCTCACCAGTATGTGCTCGCGTCCCTTTGACTTCCCCATACACTTGGTCTTCCCGGTAGCTCGAATCCTGACACAGTAGAAGCCGCGGCTGCTGTTGAAGTAAAAATCTTCCGGTGAGTAAAACGGTCTCAGGTGCAAAAACCGCTCCACCTGTGTCATTACCAGCAGGGGGCTCTTCTTGAGACTCTCGCTCTCAATGATGTAAAACTGATTCCGGGGAAACACCTTGAGCCAGTGGGTCAGGTGTCGAGAATAGGCGCTGACCTCTACAGACGGGATGTTCGCGTTGACCTCGCGGGTCTGGCTGTTGATGACCCAGTCCTCGAACGCTGGGAGCGTCGGTCGCTTGTCGACGAGCTGCATGTACTGTGACACCAGGCGGACCACCGGATCACGAAGCAGCAGCAAGAGTTTGGTGTTGCTGTTGGACGCGTAGATCATCTTAGCGCACTCGCGGTGCTGGAAGTAATCTGGGCTTTTCTCAACGGTGATCTGACCTGGTTTGGAGTACGGCATCTGTTGAATGTACCAGGAGAGTCCCCTGGCCTGGAGACTTTTGTTGTTGAAAAAATTAATCTCAACGTTTGGCGCCACAACATCCGGGTGAAGCTTGAGATACTCGAGAACAGCACGAGTGCCGCATTTAGAAACCCCGAAAATAATACATGATGGCAATCTTCGCTCTTCTTTGCTACTTTCATTTTTAGAGCTGATAAAGTTTTCACGATTAGTCAAATCTTCTTTTAAAAATTCGAATTTAATTTTTGTTGTTCGCTTATAAGTAGGTATATTATTTATATTGTTCATAGTCACTAGACGATTCGAGTGAATGTCAAGATATTTTAGACTTAAAATATCAGAACAAAAAATTGTTATAAATGCAGTCAATAAAATACTTATTAGCACAAACTTTACACAGCATATCCTTATCCTTGGATTAGATAACACGGGAAGACGAAACCGACCGAGAAAGTCTGAGAAATTTCCGCATGAGGTGACGTTCCGCTGTGATACTTTCCTGATGGCAGCGGTTGTAGACAGTTGAGCGTGACATTGGTTGGCCATGATGAACACAAACCATCGACTCTTAGCTAAGTGGACGAGGAAGACGTTGTCATGGAATAATCTCCTGCATTAGCTCTCAATAAATATTATTGGGAACTGCTACTTCTCGGCAGTCTTAACGTTCTCGCTTGAGACATTCATATTGGCTGCTCCAGAAAATATTTCTTTGGCGTTGTTTCCTAAAGGTTTAAGTATTAATTTGTATGTTTTAAACATTTTTAGGAATAGGAAAACAAAAAATGTAATATAAAACATATTGAATAGAATCGTGCAATCAGATCGTGCATCCAAGTGTGCCTATATTTATTTTTGTGGTGGAAGCTTACGTTACACGACCTTATCTAGTATCAAATAAAAAAATGTATTACCTCAACGCTTTAAAGAAGTGAAAATATTTTTTGTAAATAAAAAATAATGTTTTGCGATGATATGAAAACTTCTTCCACAGAAAAGCTCTTCTCAAGAACTTTTAAAATACTTCCATGCGTTGGCCTTTAATCAAATGTGAATTCATGGTGCGTTTAATCATTGACTTGTGAACAATAACTGCATTGCTAGCGGGGGTTGATGAGCTAATTAAATCGAATAATGGATTCTGGTGAGTGCATCTTTATTGACCGATGTTCATGAAAAAATTGGGTCCATATTTGCTTGCTTGTCTCTGTGTGTCGGTGTGTGTCCATGCTTTTGTGTCAACTTTTGTGCACGTCTTGTTTTCGTCTCTGTGTGTTTGTGAGTGTGAGTCTCTGTGTGGGTTTTTACGACTCAGTGTATGGAAGACAGAATGTAAATCAACAGAAAAAAATATTTTTGAGCATTCATCTGTTAGCGTAAAATTCTAAGCTGTGTCATTTTTCATTCAGCCAAACTAATCTTCGAAAATTAATTAATTTTCAATTGTTGCACAATATTTTATTGAGATGAGACAAGCATAGTCTATTTATTTATTATGTTTCGTTGTAAAATGCTATTATTCTAAATTGAATTTTTTTTTAAATCTTTGTTCTAAAATTCTACATCAACAAGAGTTTTTTCTTCTGATTCACCGAAAAGTTTCCTTATAAAACAAGAACGAGCAACCGTCGGCCCGTGGGCTATATTCGACTCAATGAAACGTTTAAATTGGCCCATTACGACTTGAAATAAATTTAATTGTGAAAAAAATAATAAAATAATAATCCGTTCTAAAATTTATAATTTAAAAACATATTTAAAACGATTATTTCACCACTTTTTATGTGACACTTAATCACATTGTAAGCATTATAAAATTAGAAGAGATTATAACGCTAAACACTGATTTCGTTAAAAATATTACGGCAGGCATTTCATCACTATTGTAAGCTCTCTCAATGCATCGGATAAAGAAATATTCATCCGATTTTTTCCTTGTATCCCATTAAAACTATCATCATGTGATTATGCACTTAACAGATTGTGGCAGTCACATGTGGGCTTTACTAGACATAATCGCATTGATGCTACTGGAAACCCGCAATTCCTGTTGAATTTCTAGCTCGAGTAATATTTAATTAGGTAAACGCGTCAACCTTTGCTAACATTTAAACTCAATTAAAAGTTCATGTAATTTCTGGCCCAGGTACATATATTACAATAGGTTTCGTGAATAAATGAATTGAACATGAGTTTTCGATTGTTATTTCTATGCTTGCATCTCATTTGCCCCATCAGAATTACACGTGAACGAGTTGTAAAGCGGTGCTTCTGAAACTTTTTAGTATGGCCGACCGGCGGGGATTTTCACATTGCTTCAGGGACCGGTGAACTATTTTATCTGTACTGACCTGGTAGAGTAATTATATTTATTTTCTTTGTTTAATTTGGTGTGCTTATTGTCGAGAATTGACGTATTCTAGATCTTTAGGGTTAGTATTAATGGTTGCAATTGGAGGATAATAAGTAGATTTTTTGGTCCGTTCTTGATAGCTTCTGTGGACCGGAGGGACCGGCACCGGTCCGCGGACCACCATTTTGATTTATTATAAAGTATACAGTTTGTTCAGAGTGAATTGAAGTTATTTATCTGCTCTAATTTTTTAGATATGTATAATTATTTATTTTGTTAACTTAATTAAAAATAAGAAGATACCGATCATTACAAAATCCAAAAAATGGTTTCAGTAAAAGTAATGTAATAAAATATAATTATATTACTAGATACAACTCAAAACCACGACATCCAATGGCCTATCGTATTTTTTAGTCGTTCGTTGTGGGGATTAAAGAACGTATACAAAGCTTGCATTGCCTCTTTGTCGACTTTTATATGCGGCCTGCCTTTTGTCGGTCCCAAGCATCGGGTTTTCCCCGTGGCTCTATGCCTCAAACAGTGGAAACCTTTTGTGGCGTTGAAGTAGATGTCGTCTGCAGTGAGGTACGGCTTCAGACCGAGAAACGCCTCGACCTTGGCGAGCTCCGAGAGAGGCGTCTTCGTCAGCTTGTGACTGTCGATGATCAAAATTTGTTTCTTGGGAAAACTCTGGTACCAGTTTCTCACGTGATCGGCGTAGATACTGACCCGCATTGATGGGATCTTTAGGTTGATCTCCCCTGTTTTAGAATCACGTATCCACTGCTCAAAGGGGGGTAACTTACGGTCCGTTGCGGAATATTTATCCAAAAATTGCATGTACTGTGAGATCAGGCGCTCCACTGGGTCTCGTAGCAACAAAAGCAGTTTGACTGATTTGCTCATGGCGGAGATCCGAGCAGGGCATTGCATGCACTCGAAGTAGTCCGGACTTTTCTCCAGCGTTACCTGGTTTGAGTAAGATAGCGGCATCTGATTTCTGTACCAATCAATGCCCCGCTTGTAGAGGGTTTCGTTGTTGAAGAAGTTGACCTCATGATGCACGGCCATGACGTACGGATTCATGTCCAAATACTCCAGGAGGGCCCTTGTACCACACTTGGACACGCCGATGATGATGGCGTTAGGGAGGCGGCGGATCTGCACCTCGTTAGCCGGGATTTCAATCCGGACCGCCTTGTCCGCCTTCTCGAAGGCCGTTTGAAAGTCGGGAATTTTATAGGTGTTGTCCTCCCCGCTCAAAACCGTTGCCTCTGAGTTCTCCGGGTTGTTCCAAAAGACCTTTCTCTGGAAGTCCAAGTCTTGGCCACCGAACTGCTGGCGATACACCTCCAGTTTGTTCAACGTGTCGTTCAGCACGGACATGCAAAGCATGATGAGTGAGAATGAGCAGACGCCGAACACGACGGTGAGCAACAGACGGATTCTGTCCATTCGACAGCCTCGGTGCTGAAATGGGCTCATGGGAGTCAATGTAATCGGGGGAGATACGGTAAAAATCATGTATCGAGCACCTGAGGTGGGGTAAGTTTTACAAATGAGGCTGGATATGGCTGGATATGGCTGGATATGGCTGACAGAGCAAATGGATATTTGAATATCCTACCTTTGAGAGCAAAAGAAAAAGGAAGATAATAAATTTCTTTGGCCTCACTAAACTTTTTACAAGTAAATGACGTCATGGATTATCCCTCGATTTTACGAGTTTGCGAATGTTCGCTAAGATGAAAAAATAAAATTAATGGAAGTTGTATCATACAAACATGATATTAATACATTTTTTTTTAAAAAAAAGTCTTTGCCTATTGCATTTTTAACATGTACGTGTAATTTATGATTATATTATAAATCTATTGCGTATTGTTACAAAAATTACCATTTTATTTACAATTGATAAATATGTATTAATGGCACAAGAAATATATAGGAACCATAAATTGGAATTTCTTATGTTTAACTAGGACTTTAAGTGCGCATTTATCGTGAAAAGGGAATGAATTGATTCGTGTTTTTCGGAATTTCCATCAATTTCTTCTTTTTTTTAAAATGCGTGTCATAGAAATTTAGCACCTAATTGCCAAAAATTAGAGTTGTTTTCTATCATAATATCTATGTCAGTGTTTCAAATCTCACTAAATACTAATGTTAAAATCTATAAACACATAAACAATAAGAAATGAAAAATAGATTTAAAGGCTTTTTCTTTTTACAAATTAGAATACCCTGAAATAGTAGCTTATCTTTTTTACATTTCCGAGGATTTTAAAAAATAATAAATAAAGGCATGATAACCAAAAAAAAAAAAAAAAGAACACAACATGTTTATAACAATACCCACTGCTGTTTCCGTCGGTTTAAAAAAAAATGTATTGATATTTTGAAAAAAAAAAAAACTAAATTTCTTCCAAGCAGGTTTCGTCTCCTAAAAAAATCATCCACAAAAATTTCCCAATTCTAAGTCAACAACATTTTTAGCAAGATAAGAACTACACTGGGGCTTACGATACGTCGTCTGGCTGGCCGCGGTTTTTGTATTGGTTAGGGGATCGATGATTTACAACCCTGGTGCTCTCCCTTTGTTGTGAGTGCACTAATGAGCCAGCTGCGATAACCAAACTGGAGTTGAGTCATTTTTCCACCGATACGACTTGCCACATTGAAATTCGAACCACCGACATTAAAGACCATCAGTTGTTTGATGAGCTGTGAGTCGAGTAGCACAAGATAAGGAACTATCGATTGCAATTGCTTTGAACAGTGGTTCCGAAACTATTTTACTCGCGGGGCTTCTTTTACAATTCGTGCTTTAATGGTGGCTCTTTAAATCTAACACGATGTCATGCAATTTTGAAGTGTTTTTGGGGGCAGACGAGGAGGCCGTGAGAAACCCAGGATAAATCTTTAGTTATCCACTGGACATAAACTGGGAACCACTGATTTAACGATAAGCCTTAGAGCGGAAGATACACAAAAGTGTCTATAGGAGGAGGGTGTATTGCGGCTACCTTGAAAAGTCAATTTGATCTCTTATTTATTTGGTCGATGTATTCAAATTTTTGGACAAGCTGTAGGAAAACGTGGAGGTGAAAGACTATAAAGTATACGTCTCAAAGTTTTGTCACCTGACTTCAAAACATTGCGTGCAGACAATGTCGGTGTTGAAAAATTTATGTACTCTCTTTTTTTTTTTTCTTTTGCGGTTACGTTTGTATTAGAAATTAATGTTTCATTATTGCATAGTCACAATTTCGTTAAAAATTTGTTTTTAAAAATATTTTAATGGAAACCACCACATAATATTTTGATATTAATGTCAGCTTATTTATTTTTAATTCCAAATCTCCAATGCGCAGTGTTGAAATTAAAGGTGGGGTGGTGGTGACGTCAGCAAGGTTTGGTGACACCCTGAGATATTTTATGATTGTGTTTCACAAAACTTCTTCCGGTCTTCCATTGGTGTCTAAGGAAAGGTGTCGGGGAGAGGCGTTGGTAGGTCATTAAGGTGAGACTTTAAAATTACGTCAAGGGGAGGCATGAAACTGAGGCGGCAATGAGATATGGTATGGGGGGGGCCTCCAAGAAAGTTGTCCGATAAAAGGTTTCAAGGAGATGCTTCAAGAGGAGGCGTCATAGGGAGTTGGCAAAGAAAGGTCTCAAGAGGATGTGTCAAAGAAAGGTGTCAAGAGGATGTGTCAAAGAAAGGCGTTAAGAGGATGTGTCAAAGAAAGGTGTCAAGATGATGTGTCAAAGAAAGGTGTCAAGATGATGTGTCAAAGAGAGGTGTCAAGATGATGTGTTTAAGAAAGGCGACAAGAGGATGTGTCGAGCGGAGATGAGGCGTAAAGGTGACAAGTGAGGGTGTCAAGAGAAAGAGTCATGGAGTCAAGGCAAGGTGTCAAGGAGAGACGTCAGAGAAAGGGGTAAATAAATGAAACGAGGAAGCGTTCAGATAAGTTGTCAATAAAAAGTAGTTTTAAATAGATATTTCGAATATTTAAAGCTAAGTAGGCGTTTGTAAGTTTGTTTCTTCACTTTGTTAGGCAATCAAGAGAGTACCAAGCAATAGATTGCGTCCAAATTTTATTCGACGGGTCCTTTATATATATATATATATATATAAAATATCCCCTCTGAAATGACTTCTTCTTCTTCTGCGTTCTCAAAATCTCTTTGAAGGAGGATTTAGATCACAAGCTTTATATCCGTGATGTATTACACTGTGGCTGTCAATTGGTTCAGTCCACCATACAGTTTATCGTGGAGGGTAGTTTCCTAGGGCCAAATGGCCGCCCGGGTATAAAGGTACAGAGGGCAGTTTTGCAGCACATGTTCCGCGTTCTCTGCAGCTGTTCCGCAGGGGCACATTTCGGTTTCTCCAATTCGAAGTTTGCGGAACATGTGCTGCCTAAGTTTGTTGTGGTCCGTCTTTAGCCTGAATATGATGTTTTGAAATAGACGGTGGAGTTTTAAGAATGCATTGCCTTCTGGATGGCTGACTTTCAGCTCGGACCATCTTTCTGCTTCACTGCTTTTGAGAAACCCCTTTATTTCTTCGGGGTGTATGGGTTGGTCTGTCTGGATTTGTTTGCCTCCAGTTTTTACCAGGGAGTCCGCTGTGTCATTTGAAATGACTGATAGCCTTAAGATTTAAAAATCATGAAATTTAGAGATAAATAAAATAATAATTATTATTATTATTTCCAAATTTGAACGACTTTAGATGGACGCTCAAAGACGGTATTTTTGATGCAGTACTTTTAAAGACTATGTTTTTAGCGGTGCGTTTTCAAATAAACATAAACGCGATGCGTTTAAGTTGTAGGCAAACTCAGCTGTTTGTTACGTATAATTATAATACGATACGTTAATAATATCTAGTATTTCATATATTTAGTTTGGCTTTGCTAATTTGTAACACCAAGTAGCGGCCTTTATTTACAGTTTTTTATATTATATATTCGTACAATTTTTTAAAAAATATTTTATTACAACAACAACACGCTTGTATTAATAATTATACTGCTACATGTGTGAATAAAATTGATAATCCTTTATGTGGTAATTGTTAATAATACAACATCTTTTATTACCATATTCTGTAATTAGTGAGAGGATTATTATGAGGAAAGCAATGACTAAAGAGAAATCAACCTACGCTTAAAATAATGTAGAACTGACTAGAACTAAGAATTTAAAAATAATTTAAAACTGTAATTTACTTTTTAAAATTATTTATTCATTTTGATGTGTGTGGTGTCGGTGTGTGGTGTGTGGTGTGTGGTGTCGGTGTGTGGTGTCGGTGTGTTTAATTCGTGATATAAATGTAATATAGATCAACCCTCCCTCCTTCTCTATCTCTCACTTCTATTTCAAAAGAATCACAATTCTTTAGGTAGCAGAGGCGGATTAAGACTGCACGGGGCCCCTGGCTGCAATCAAACGGGGGCCCTATCCAGCCAGCGTCTTTTAAAATATGATTGCTAACAGCTAATATAAGACTGTAACTAAATATTAATAATGTAAAAAGAAACAAACACGAAGAATTAACTGTTTAAAATGTTCGCCGGTGTGTTAAAAATTGAGTGTGAAAAGAAAAACTTTTACATTCCATCGTTGGAAATCGAACCCGACACCATTTGCATCACAAGCCTATGCCCTTTCAACACGACCAGCGGAGCTTGTCTAAATTGAGAAATTTTAAAAATATAAACTATATTTTATATTATATTCTCAAAGTGAGCCAAGTTTTATAGATTATTAAGACTGTCAGGTCTGAATCGCGCAGTGTTAAGAAGTCGTAAGAAATATCCCGAATCGTGTTCTTTTTTAGCCAAACTTTTTAAAATGGGAATTTAGGAATTTGTAAGGATTTTGCCTAACATATGGGAATTTTTTAGATTGACAATTTAAAAGAAAATAATTACATTCTTGGATGAAAATAAAACAAATTAATTTGAAACATGCTCATTTTCAAATAAGAAATACTTTTTTTGTGTTGGTGCGAGGCTCTTTGACGTCATATTTCAAAATACTTCATTCATGGAAAAGAACTAACCCAAACTAGAGATGCAAAATATTTAGGAGTCATAATAAATGAGAAACTATCTTGGAACCCCCATGTCAATGAAGTTATTAAAAAATCAAACAAAACCTTAGGCTTTATAAAAAGAAACTTTTACAAATATAACAAAGATATAAAACTAAAATGCTACCTCACCTTGGTGAGACCTATACTAGAATATGCATCTTCTGTATGGGACCCATCCACCAAAGAAAATATTGATTAGTTAGAACAAATCCAAAAAAGAGCTGCCAGATTCATTACTGGAGAATATTCAAAACTGACAAGAGTAACACCAATAGTTAAATCATTAAACCTTGAAACACTGGAGGATAGAAGAACCAAGAGTAAATTAGTAATTATACATA
>MUZC01000625.1:593610-611383 GCA_002072015.1 Radix auricularia | reverse complement strand
AAGTTTGGAGTTTGTTAATTCCAAATATACACTTAAATATTTAGAAAACACAATAAACAAACATAATCGAGGTTAGAGGTCACACACAATTTTATTTTGTCGGAGATTTCAATTTTAGAGTCACTGTAAAGTGTTATAGTTATATCTTAAATATTTATATAGTGTTAAGGCACAATAAGAACAACTACAGAAATATTTAAGTAAAAATGTAGCCTAGGGGTACATTCTAAAAAAATTGAGAACTGCAACATTGAAACAGGAATTAGTACATACCAAACTTCAGATTACAACCGAGATGCCTCCGGACGTCTGTCTACATCCCTACCATTTATTTAATTTATTATATTTTCAAGGGTTCGTGCAAACATTTGTACACTTTTATTATAAAATATAAAAAGTTTGGGGGCCCCAAATCGTCGGGGGCCCGTGGCTTAAGTCCCGCTCAGCCCCCCCCCCCCTTAATCCGCCATAGTTAGGTAGGCATAGATAGTGGCTGTGACATTATTATATTGCCAGAAATTATTTATCTATATAATTATTTTAAAAATGTGATTAAGCATGTAGATTCTAGTATCTAGACATTTAAGAGTTTGTTTTTTAAAATTAAAGCTCCAGGGGAGACTATTTAGTAGGAGCTTTATTTTGCGACACCGGAACTGCTAAACTTCACTTGTAAACAATCATGGCGGACTCCATGTGTCAGAGTCGTGTAAAGTTAGGATTTGTTGAAGATGATACAGATTTACGTTTGTTATCTAGTCATTTCTTTCCCAGCAAAGTAGGCGGGAAGCCCGCATGGTTATCTTTAGATCCAATTCCTGATTATGAGGATCTAAGATGTCTAAAATGCAACAGACCTACAGTTTTCTTAATGCAAGTGTATGCCCCGCTTCAGATGAGGGAGGACACATTTCATCGAACTATTTTTATTTTCATTTGCCCTAATAACTCTTGTTGTACTCCTGAAGACAATTCTAATTTTAGAATACTGAGATCACAGCTTCCGCTTATAAACAATTTTTACAGTGACACTCCCCCTTCAGAGGAACTGGATCCCAATGAAGATATTACCTTATTACCAAATGCTGGTTTGTTTCAAAGCCTTTGCTTTGTTTGTGGTATAAAAGGAAGTAAAAAGTGTGCTCAGTGTAAAAATACTCACTACTGTAGCAAAGAACATCAAGTTTTGGACTGGAAATCAGGTCATAAACTAACATGTTTACAAGAAAAAAAGAACGGTAGGCCTAATTAATTTTACTAAGTGTCTGCTGCTACAAGTACGACACATTGACGTCATTGACAAAGTAACGACAGACTACTCGATAAGACTTTGCTAGTGCTATGACATGTCGGCTAAAACCTATATCTCCGACCGCAGCGTCGCGGTTCTTCCGGTTGCTATGAAAGGATAGTTGCTTCCCTTGAATCTTACCTCCCCTTGCGGTAAAACGTAAATAATAAGTCTATTTTTATAATTGCATTTGTATTAATGCGCGCAGCGCGCTTTCGGTAAATAAATTGAAACAAAAAGAGGAGGGGGATGAGGGGAGAGATTTTAATTTAATATTTATGGCCTAATTTAATATTTAATTAGAATTTATATGTACATTAATAACGATGGGATGAAGGAGAGGGAGGGGGGGCTCTCCTGTTCATTTTTCCCAAGTGTAAATGAGTATAATCTGAGAACTATTTTCTGTGCTCATTTATAAGTGACGTGAGTGCTGCTAATTACCCTGCCACGCCGTCTGGGTGTGATTCAATCAGTAGGTGGACATTTTTTTTTTCAGCGGAAAATTGAAGATTTTAGGATTTGGGTTAGGTATAGCTTTAGAATTTCGGAAGATTTTAGGGTTTGGGTTAGGTATAGCTTTAGAATTTCAGAAGATTTTAGGGTTTAGGTTAGGTATAGCTTTAGAATTTCGGAAGATTTTAGGGTTTGGGTTAGGTTGGCCATGGCCATGCCATAGGTCGCCATAGGACCATAGCTTTAGAATTTCGGAAAATTGAAGATTTTAGGGTTTGGGTTAGGTATAGCGATAGAATTTTATTGTGGCAGTATTCATCTAATTTGTTGTGATTCAGATGCTTGATCGGTGAGTACCCATTGTTTTCTTAAATTTTTACAACTATTTTGCTTTTATGAAAAACGCTAAAAAATATTCCTTAAATTATTAGAATGTCCCCCAATCCTTTGGCCATCTTGTTGCTATGGCACGTCACCGCCGAAAAAGTATTGAGAGCCCCGTGAATTTTTTTTTTTAAATTTGCCGGTAGCTTAAAAAAAACTGCGCAATTTTAGAATCCCTGATTCCCCTACCCCTTTAAATTCACAGGGCTCGCACTACTTTTCCGGTGTTGACGTGCGATAGCAACAAGATGGCCGCCGATAAGATCGGCCCGGTCGGAGATATAGGTTTTTACCGACATGTCTAACACCAGCAACATCCCTTTGAGTTGTCTGCTGTTACGGCTGGTCGTAAATATATGCTCTGCTGTATTTTAATTATGCTAATAATAATAATACTAATAATAACACTTTAATTTAGGCACTTGGATAAGACCGGAAATTCCCGAAAAAACTGGTATCCTATTTTTGTTATCATTTTTGTGACTTCCACTTTTTAATTTACCTTAGGTGGCTTGTTTTGGGAATTTTTAGCAAATTATAGACCACAATGCATGTTCTATTTCCGCCCAAATACTAAGGCCGCCATGTTGACCTATCATTAGACCCTTCATTGATAATTTTTATAAGAGTTCTTAACTTTAAAAATTAAAGGTAAAAAAATGCTATATGCACCCATTCATATCTTTTTTTAAATAAACTGTCCTATTTAGATAAAAAAAACTTCAATTTAGATAATATCATAAACAACAACATATCCAAAGTGTATAACGTTTCGTTTACATTTTCCTCCCCAAAAGTTCTCCAGAAGTTTTTTGGCACATGTGTCCCAAACTTACCTATTATCGATAACATTTAAATAACTTTTTCTCTTAAGTAAAAGAAAAGATTTATTATTGAAATCCAGCAAAATTGTTAATGATAATGAATTAAAAAATGAAATATTAACAGTGTAACAACACAAACACATATTCTAATGGGATTGTATTATTTTATTTGGACTTTAAGATATTTTTTTAGTGGGATCATGCTTTTTTTGTTTACTATTATTAATGGATATAAATAGAATTAATACATTAAAAAGTATAATTCACAATGACATGTAAATAAATCAATTAGTGATTGTATTACTTATTTTTAAATGTAAATGTTAAACAATTGCAAAGAAATGATGAAATAAATATGTACATAATATGTATTATATTTTAAAGTGTTTTTAAAGAAAACAAACAGTAAAACAAACCAAAAAACAAAAATAATTGAAAATATGCTTAGTCAGCATATTTCCAACATTTATGTAAAGAAAAAAACAACATCAAAAATATTTTTTGCACAAAGTTAACAATAACTAAATGTAGAATTTAATTCATAAATTGTTAGCATTTATATCTAAGTGTATTCCCTTTAAATATTAGAATTTTATATAAATTTATAATAAAATTATAAGCCTAAAAGCAGAGCCCCTCATATGGGTCACGAAATGTGGAGGAAAATCCCATTATAAAAAAGAGGTTTTTGGGGTCTCACTAAAAATTCATATCTTTTGAACCACTTGAGCTAGAAAGTTAATCTTGGTGTTTTGTTAAACCATTCACTTTGCTCTATAAGCCTACATTATTTTTAAATTTTTAAAATTATTTTGAAATTTTCATCCAAGTGCCTACTTTAATGCTAATACTACTAATACTAAACAAAAGTTCTCATAATCAAATTTCAAGATTGCTATGTATGCTGATTAATGAATTTTAAAGGTTAAAAAAAATTCGAGTGGTGTACACTTAATGAAAAACATTTATATTTTTTTTTTAAACGCAACATGACATGAGCTTTGCTAGATGAAGTGATAGTTGCATGAGTTTTATGGTAAGAAAGACCAGTAAGTGGGATCGAATCCCGCTCCCGTTCAGTTTTGAAAAAGGTTGGTTGGTTGGTTTGTTTGTTGTTAAAACAATCACAATGAATGCGCTGGTGATTGTAATTTTTGTTCTTCTTATTAAAAAGCAGGTATGTTGATTAAAACTCTGGGGTCTACTAGTCTACTGATATGCATTTTTGTCTGGATTACCGATATTTTTTGCCAAACAAAGTTGTAAACCTATCAGTATTATCAGTATCAGAAACTTCGTTCCAGATCATAACCTACATAGACATTAGACATTAAGACGTATGATTATGAATATGACTCACGACAAAACAAACTGTCCTTTTTAAAAGTGTACAAAAATCATTAAACTCCTTTTAAACCTTCGGCTATGACTTACAATTGTTAATTTTAACCAATGGTTAAATAAATTTTGCACAATGCCAAACTTTATGAATGAAACAACGAGAACAAAGCAATAGTAATAGAGTGAAAATGAGGCTGAAGGGTGAATGGTCACAAATGACAAGTCTGCGCCTGGTACATTTTATTATTCCACACGAAATGAATTGTTTTAGATTCCTGTGATTCTAAGGTCATCTTTGCTATCTAGATCATTTACGATATACTTCAAACTTGGCATCGGCATCACTTACACAGTGTTTTCAAGTATAGCCAAATCACCCAATATGATTGGTAGACCTCTATTGGCCCTATTAAATCTATGTAAATAAATTTAGATTTTAGAATTAATCCACATATAAATAAGCCCAAATAATAATAATAAGAGTTAGTTAAGGTATTATAGTGTTAGGACATAGTTCTTCAACTTCTTTCCAAGTGTCAACTGCTAAGACAAGTCATAGCAGAAATTTTCTGGCGAGTGTTACATCTCTTAGTGCCAGCAATAACCCGTTGAATGTCTCCTGCTACGACATGTCGTAACACTAGCAACATCCTTAATTTTACAAAGTTGATATTATTACTGAACTAAGAAGGTGTTATCCCTAGAATTCTGCATATAATTTCAGCGTTACCCCCCAAAATTCTGCTAGTAGAATCTAGAACAGTATTCCCGGAATTCTGAGAATGATTCTCTTATTTTATCTTATCTTTTTTTCTACACTATTTATCCAGAGAACTAAGAAGTAATTTAAAATATTCAACTTCAATTACTATGTCAGCATTTCTAACTATATATTTAAAATAAACAAATTTTGATATTTTATTTCTCTAAACGTTTATTTAAAAATAGCCTATAAATTATATTTTCATGCTCATTTCAATATATATATTATTAAAATTATACTAATATAATATTGAAACTATTCTCAGATTTTAAAATCAACTTATAAGTATTCTTAAAATTTGAGATATTTAATTATATTGGTGCTTGTTGCACACTATGATGTTTGACTACCATGAAAAATTATCGACATAAAGGAAATCCTTATCATCTTATGCTGTAATACAGTCGAACCCACTTACCTCGAGCTCGGTTAGCTCGACCACCCTATTATGTCGACGTTTTTTATTGGAACCGCCAAATTCTCTCTTTGTCTTAGCATTTTCTCGTCGTTTAATTCGATTTTTTTAAGTCGCCGAAACCTCATAACACGAGCACAAAAAAGGGTCAAATTTGCCACTTAACATTGGTTATCTCGATCCCCATGACCAATCGCCAGCTTTTGAAAATGTTAGCTATGATTTTTTTATAACCAAGGGAAGTTTCTGCCTCACCAGGGTCTGCTGGTGACGTCACAACCCACTTGCGTTTTGCTCTCAGCGCTGTGTTGCTTCTGGTACTATGACGTTGGTTTTTATTTTAAAGTTGTAAATTTCTGCTGTCAGTTGGTGCACATATACCTTTTGTTGTTAGCAAACATGTATATACAATTTTATAGCATGCCGATAGCTTCATCAAACAAATAACGGCAATGCTGTTGTGTTAAAAAAAACTCCAAAAACACGTGCATGAACTTTATCATTTATTAACGCTAGTGATGGGACGATACCAAAATCATAGGCTGCTTACTGTAAACAAGGCTCCCCAGATTTTAAAATATATAATATAACAGACTACAGACAGTTTACCCACCCCCACTCTCAATCTCCCACACCATTGTTGTTAGTTAGTCCTATTAGCATCAAGTTACCGAAGGAATTCTAAGTCCAGAGCCATTGTAAGCTGAGGGGATCGTATGGAATAATAAAATGTACCGTGTGCAGACTTGTTGTCATTGGCAACCATTCATCCTTCAACCTCATTTTGACCATTACATGTACTGTACTACTGCTTTGTTCTCATTGTTTCATTCATAAGAAGTGGCTGTGTGCAAAAGCCATTTAACTATTGGTTAGAATTAATTAAAATATGTCAAAGTTGAAGGTTCAAAAGGAGTACCTAATTTATTTGTGTACGTTTATATAGAGAAGAGTTCGCTTTATCATGAGTCATATATAGGTCACGATAGACCATTCTGAGTCCATTGTAAGACTCAAAGAAGATGATTAGGAAGAGAATGGTTCGGGGACAATGAGGGGATGTGTAGGTTACTTATTTGTGTAGCTTGTAAGGAAAATCAAGCAAGTGGCTTGGAAGGCACAGTATCGCTCAATCTGGGAATCACCGCAAAACGGCGTTATATTTAAACTTAAACAGTCTTTAAAAAGGAACGGTCTTAACAACCTGAAGAAAGAGTGAAGAAATAGGGTCCCGATATTCCGATACGATTCTGATTATTCGTCCCATCACTAATTAACGCACAACACATACATAAAGAAATTTCAAGCGCATGTTAATATTTTGCAGCCATATTGGTTTTCGCTTTAACTCGATCATCGGTTATGTCGATGCCATTTTTCATACCCCAACGCCGTCGACTTAAGCGGTTTCGACTGTACTATTAATGGTTATTAGGAGTTAATTTGAACACATTAAACATATTAGGAGGATTTAGAAATAAAAATTAGATTATGATTTAAAAAAAACAAATTTGAATTGAGAATAACTAAGCATTATATTATTTGCAAAACAATTTTCAGAAATGATCTCTTTAGGCTGCGCAGATATCTGGTATATGCCACGAAGCAGTTTAGAATTACACAGTAGGAAATTGTGATAAGGATAATATAATATCAGTGTTTCTGAAAGGTAACATTTTTTACAAAAATTAATGCTGTGCAATTTTAACACAAGTTTGTATATTTGGCACACAAACCAATGAACTTTATTGATGTTTACTGCCTTAAGAAACTTTAGTTTTCTGCCTAACAATTTACTAATGAGAAACTATTATCCTACAAGCAGATCAGAAACAGCCGTCACAACTGCTATTTAAGGAATATGAACTAGTGACCGAGGATGAAGAGTACTCAGAGGGTGATAGCAACAATAGCAAAAGTGACGAAGAGCGTTTATTGGAGTATGAAAATTTGTTGAGGTCACCTCAGCTCAAAGAATTAGATGGCCAATATCAAGCAGAGGATTTAGAGAAATCAGCCACTGCAGAAACAGAGGATGACAAGTTGTTCCTAAAATTTAAAAGAAGAGTTGATACAGAGCCATCCCAGGTATATTGTAAATCTGATTAATCTTTGCTCATGCATCATTAATTAAAACTAGGGCTGCGGAAATTATCTATTAATTTCTCGATTAATCGGTAAGATATTTTATTGATTAAAATTATTTTAATAGATAAAATAGCGATTACAATGAAGGTACATATTGTCAATACCTGTACCGATTAATTAATAAATAATTAATAATATTTTCCTTTTTTACGTACAAACTTCTCCATTTAAAACAAAGATTTTTAAAGTGTAAACTTTAAAGTATGCTATTTTATAAGGAAAGTGATATAAAAATTTAAACATTGTTTTTACTTTATTAACAATAGCAAATTTAAATTCATTGACATTAAATTGAACTACTTATATTTAAATCAAAACATGTCATTTACCGGTTTTTGTTACTTCCCTTGAAATTTTCAGTTTAATGACGTCATCCATTTTATACTTAACTTCAATCAAAATTATTCAGTAATTTTTCAAAAGTTGAAGATTAAATTTAAATTAATCGATAACAGCCTTAATTAAAACTTAATTTTTTATTACTTAAAATATTTTGAGTGTGTTTATTTGCAATATTGGTAACATAAATTAAAAGGAGTGTTCAATTTCAGGTATTACGGTATGAAAAGGGCGGTGAACCTCTGTGGGTATCAGCTTATCACAAACCATCCCCTGATGATATCCCTTTTTGTTCTTGTGGCTCTGAAAGAATATTTGAATTTCAGGTTAATTTTCTTAATTTATTATTCTTCAATAAATCTCTAATAATTCCTAAATTTGTATGGAGTTTTTATTTAGTTGACTTGGATAAATCATGCCTTTTCAGAATTAGAAAGCATGTTGCATCATAAAAGCGTTGTCATTTAGGCATAGGTTCAATTTGATATTTGCATGACAGGTCTTACTTTTTAATATTTCTTCCTTTTTTTTAATTATAAAACTTGCACAAGAATTTTTGTTGTGTATGCTTTTAATTTTTTAAAATATACTTTATTGTTACAATTAATTTGAACTTAATACATTGTTAAAAAAATATTTCATACTATTCAATAACAGGTGATGCCTCAGTTGTTAAATTACCTCTCAGTGGACAAGCTGGAGTCCAGTGTAGACTGGGGAACTCTGTGTATATATACTTGTAAGGAGAGCTGCACTACTGGTAACTCTTACAAAGAGGAGTTCATATGGAAACAAGACTTTCACAATTCAAGAATCCCATAAGCTTTTAAATTTTTTTCTCCCACATTATATGCATCTAATACTGCTAGTTATAGCACATGTTTTATCAAGTTTAAATAAAGATATATGTTAAGTTGTGAGAATTATTTGGTCATATTTATAAAGTAAATTAGAAATTTATATAAAGATGATTTAAATTTGTTCAGTTAAACAATTTAGTTGTAGTGGTCCATCTGTGATTTCTGTGCACCTGTTATTTTTCTTGAAATACTACTGTGGACATGACAAAGCATTGTGGATTTTTAATACTTTTACTTGCATTACTGATTTTGATTGTCCAGATTGACCCCCTTGATAGGAGAATGATGGTAACAATCATTTATTAGAATTATATTCTTTTTTGGTTCAAAAACCTTACTTCATAATTAAAAGTACCTTGCTGTGGTTATACAAAACAATGACATACCAAGTACCCATTGAAACAATGTATGTTCAAAATAATTTCTTTGAAATTTTAAAAATACAGTCATTTTTTTTACCTGGGAAAGTATCATTTTGAAAACACTATCTCAAATAAACATTGTATGTATTTGGGTCAGATTGTCATTGTCTCCCTTGGATCACAGAAGATCACATTTGTATGTCCACTGTATTTCAAAGACAAACATTTTATGGTTATTATTAACTTTATTATTTTTTAAAATAATCTACTTAGGTATGAATTCATCCTTTATACTGGGAATAAAACACTTTTTAACTAATTTAGAAAATGCTATTATTTGTTTTTAACTAAGTGTAAGACAGTATAATTAAAAAGTTACAAAGCATTTGAAAATAAACTTTGTTTTTATTGGCTCATTAATTTATAAGCTTGGGAATATCATTACTGAGTGACTTGCATTACAAGTACAAATAAAGCAACAAATCTTTATGGGATACATGTTGACTTACACATATGAGATGTTTATTGGATACATGTTGACTTGTTTATTGCATACATGTTGACTTGCACATATGAGAAGTCTTATACCCATTGCATTACTTAAAATTTTATTGTGCCTTGTAAGTCATCATTCATTATATCATATAAAAAAATTGGGCATTGAGAATTATAGTTAAAGAGAAAATTGGTTTTAGCACATTTACATTACTACCAATGTTTCCGTATAAAAGTTGGTCTAAGTTTTTGTTCAACTGGTCAGAATAAAAACCATTGTATTAATCCAAGTGTTGATTTCATTTATTAACCATTCACACAAGTGATATGAACAATATCCTTGTAATCTCACTAAGTAGAAGTAATCAATACCCACCTGTAAGAACCCTTGTACCAACCAATACCCACCTGTAGAAACCCTTGCACCAACCAATACCCACCTGTAGGAACCCTTGCACCAACCAATACCCACCTGTAGGAACCCTTGCACCAACCAATACCCACCTGTAGGAACCCTTGCACCACACCTCACATATTGTTTTGAATGTAAATATATATATTACTGTTTTATATGCACAAAGTATGGTGATAGTGCCATATAAGTTCGGGGAACTATATATTCATTTTTATATCAATGTCTGTTCAATTTTTCTATTCCTTTCATCTATCTTATATTACTCCATGCTAGTTGTATTTCTAACTTCTTAATTTCATGGAAACTCATGTATTCAGTTATATTTACATCAGTTATAACTTCTGTTTCCTTTCAACTTATTGTATTATTTTTATTGATGAAGGCATTTATTTGTGTAACACCTCTTGATGTTTTTCTCTGACTCCCTTCTAACTTCTGTGTATATTTATGATGATATAGTGATATTTTGCATTGATTAAAGTAAAATAAACCTTAGCACACAAACAACTCAAA
This sequence comes from Radix auricularia, assembly GCA_002072015.1. Classification (NCBI taxonomy): domain Eukaryota; kingdom Metazoa; phylum Mollusca; class Gastropoda; family Lymnaeidae; genus Radix; species Radix auricularia. The sequence goes on along the minus strand of MUZC01000625.1, from coordinate 600,777 downwards.
ATATAATTATAATGTAAAAAGGTGGATGTGCTATGGACATACTGGTGTACTTTTTCAGAACTAGATAGCTAACTCAAAACTGCTGGTTATGTTAACTTACTCAAAACTGCAGGTTATGATAAGTTCATTCTATACCTAATCGGAGGGCAACCAATAGTGTAAATTGTGGGACGATTTCATCCAATTACAATGAAGAGCTAGTAGCTATGCACAGGGCCCTTGAAAGTGTGCACAATACACTGCATTGGCTGGAATTTGTTGGATTTGAAACGATTGACATGTTATACTAGATGATATGAGAGACCTGATATACTAACAGTGTAGTTGATCCTGGGCCATGTGTTGATGGCAATGAATTGGGGCAAACCAACCCCCCCCCCAGACGTCCCCGTCATTTCTGTCGTGGCAAATACCTGACTAGCCAACTACTTTAGGAAAAAGTGGTATCAGGAACAGGCTTACAACACGACTGCCAGGGGGGCTTATGCCAACATGCCCAGACCACGTTGAGCCGCAAAGAACCGAGTTTGGTGATTCATAGTGCCCCACCAACTCAACCTGCTGCCCAACATACAACAGTGGTACACCTGGTGACTTCATACCCATAGCCAGACATGAAGTTAGAGCGGGGAGTTTATCCTACGCTCAAGCAATATATGGCACTACCCATCAAATGTAGCAGATGACTCAGGTGTTAGCCAAAGCTAGAGAATAATCTCAAGCTGCCAGAACATATTCTTTGTTCAGAGTAATCAGGGAGATACCTGGTAACATTTTAAGTACTTACAATTACAATTTGATCTACAGTCGAACCCACTTATCTCGCCACCCTATTATCTCAATGATTTTTGGCAAACCCCTAGGCCGTCGACCCACTTATCTTGACCTCGGTTATCTCGACGCTTTTCAGGAAACCCCCAGGCCCTTGAAATTAATCGGGTTCGACTGTGTTAAAAATTTCAAGAAAAGACAAAATCAAATCATTATTCTAAAATAACAGACAGAAAAGAAGTAAAATAATTTGATATGGAAACTTTATTATACTGATTATACTTGCCAGTGCAACAATCATACTGATATAAACATATTCTACTGCAACAAAGGTGAACTTGTTAAAACAGGAAGAATATGATTTTAAAAAACAAGTTCAAATTATGAATAAGGAAGCATATATCTTATTTACAAAATAATACACTATTTACACACTTTTAAATTAAGTAAACTATACAAGATTTTATCTAATCACAATGGATTATTTACAGTCTGATATGTGTTAGTCATAAACCAGAATGTCATTGTATTTTAGTATCAAATCAACATAATTTAAGTTTAGCATATGTTAATTCAAATGACAGGAGTATAACAATGTAGTATTCATGTACAGAGATGAATTCTGTTTCACATACAAATTTAATTCATCTCCAAAAAACCAAAAGGCTTTCAACTTAAAAACAAGTAATCTACCTGAATTATCAAATATAACAATACAAGTGGTTTTGTAACACCAATATTAAACTTTCAGATATTTGCAATCTTTACAAAAGACTATGAATTTTAGGGCCCATGTGCCCATTCTGCTTAAAATGAGTGTTCACAGGAACAGAATTGCCCTTGCAGAGAGCTTGATCGCTAGCTCAGGTTGATGAAGGTCGTACACAGAATTCAACTTCACGCCTTCAAATGGATGAAATGGTGTGAGATTTGTACAGAGTGTAAGTCCATATACACTGCTGACAATGTCAGTCTGCATTAGAAAATATATACATTTAAATTTAATGATCATATGTATATTAAAAAAAAAAAATTAATATATATAGTTCAATCATACAATTTAAAGGAATAAACATTCTGTTTGATGAGATTTTACAAGACCAAAGTTAAATTTATTACCATTATATGTGGCTATAAATAGTTTGATACTCCAATGCAAGATCTCACCTTTTTTTTTTAGGCTTTTATTTAGAAACCATTAAGAAATAATCAATCAGGTAAAGATAAATGAGGCATAGGACAGGACTGCTTTGATAGCTCTTCAAAATACTGGAACAGCAACTGGTCCTCTTTGCTAGGGCCTCTTTTAGGGAACTGAAAACAAAAATTAATTAGCAATTAGAAGACGAAAAGATCCACATAATAAACAAAAACATTCTTATAGAAATATGAAGCTACTAAGTTGTATTTAGTGGTTAGTCATAGTGCATGTAGCTGTGATACAAAATTGCTGTTCTTAATGTGATTTTTTTCATTTACAATTGAACTTGAAGCCTCTTAGTCATAGGAACTTAAATTGTGTACATTTAAGGACAGGGTAAATTGATACCAGATGGCACACTAGCTCAAAGAGTCATACTTATAGAAAATAAATACAAAACTCAACCTAATGCTAAATCTCTTCTTATTGTGTATCTACTTTAATTTTTGCCATAAGTTAAAAATTACCTGCATCAACAAACAGCTAGTGTCATCCATCTTGCCATTGATCTTGCCTTTACGGCCATTGTTACCCTCAGAGAGCTTGCAGAGGAGTGCTGCCAGTTTCATATCATCTTTCATCTGGATGACCAGAATGCTGTTCTCTCTACAGAAGGCATGAATCAGCGTCTGATGAATGTGCACACTTATATCCTGGCAGTCGCCTGGTAATAGACAAACCATTACTGTACTGGGGTTGCTGAAAAAAAGGAAACAAATCAACACTATTAGCACATCAATAGGGCAGATAATAAAATCTAAACACTACAAGATAAGATCACACACAGTTAAGTCCCTGGATGATTAGTTCTGAACTAAGGCCTACATAGTACACAGAATTTGATCACAATGTGCTGACTCATTTCTACATGACTTAAAAAATGTATTTCGGCATTAAAACTTTTAGTAGCTAAATATTTGCAGATCCCATAAATATGCACATCCATTTGACTTGTTAATAAATCCTCTTCTTCTGGTTCCCATGATAGTGCTGTGCCGATACTTACGGTAAAATTATGGAATTTAATTCTTCAGCTTGAGATTTTAAAGGATGAATCCATACGCAAATAAAATTCCATGTCCACTTTCGCACTAGACATACTGCCAGACTTCAGCCATTCCATTTTTTTTTAACCAACTAACCTGCAAAATATACACACCATTTATACACTTACACGTGCATCAGAAATGTAGATGACAAACTGATCAGTAATCCATTAGCAAATGATCTCCATCGCTTAACTTTAGCTCAATAATAAATTATTAATTCAAACAAACCTGTTGAGCAATTCTCCACATGCCTTCATTCCACAGGTGAGTCCATTTCTTCTAAAGGCTTGTTTTAAACATGCTCTCAAGGTATGGCTCATAGCTTTCACTTTGAGCCTTCTGAAAAAAAAATGAACATTTAAATGAGAGCATTAAAAAATGCCAATATTTTAATTATTATATGATCTGGCTATATTGATCTAAATGTTAAAAATAAGCAGTATTGTAAGAGCAAAATAAAAAAGGAAAAGCCACCGTGTGCCATGTGCTTCTAACTTTTATGGTATGATGGAAGGCAGAGTATGGGCTGGTATGCAACATTGACTTGTAATGTAAGGCTTTAGTAAGGGCATGTTCCATGATTATGACATGACACAAGTGGTTATGAGAGCGATGCTTGCTTGCAAGAAGGAAGTTACGTTAACATTTATTTTAAATTAATAAATTTAGTGTCATTTAGTCTAACTCAAACTCTAATTTAGTTTATTTAGTTTCTCTAAAATCTATATTAAATAAGACATTCAAAGTGACGCACTTTATACAAATCAACAATCTTCTAAATACGCTTTTCATTTCAAGACTGCACATCACGACCTTATGACTTATATGTAACATGTACTTTTAGGAACGACCCCGATCTGACGAAATACGTCGTATAGCCAACGTATACCAGCTGGAGGTGTCGCTAGGTAACCGAAATTCGACAGCTTCCCCTCCATATAAATTTGAATTCAAAACTATTTAACTACAAAAAGTGTTTTAATCTTACCTAGAATCTGATACATTTTCTTTATCCATTGTATCTGGTAGTGTCATCTTAGCGTATAAAGTATTTGTTCTCCGAGTAATTCACAAAAATGTTTGAGTAAAATGCGATACGTCCGTACAGTTTGGAATTCACTTTAACACTGAGCCTTCAATGAAATTGCAACATCTATAAATAGATGCTTAGTAAAAGCTCTGTTTTTTTTAACTGGCTGAAACTGTCACATGCCTACAGTTCTGCTTTTCTATTGGTTAGAGGTTAACCTCACGAGCTTAATCCTAGTTGGGAAAACCCGATAACGATGACTTTCCGGAATTGTCCAACCTTACTGAAGCCACGTTGTCCATAACAAACTTTTCATCACTGCCCACTGCCGGCTAAACAGCCGCAAGGGGCCTATGGTGCAGTACTGATTAAACTTAATTAGCCTATAATAAACATTAGCTTTATATAGTGTAGTTGCAGTCCCTTCCTCACACACTTAAAACCATTACAAACAAAAACAAACGAAACAAGTTGAGAAAAAGCAATAATGGCTGAGCGAAGTAAAATTGTTACAGCACATTCCCATAGAGCACTACCAGACTGATCTTGTATAAGTTGTAATCAGTGAAACTCATTTAAATCTACGTTTTACCCCCCACACCCCACGCCCTACCCGTACTTTTAGATTAGGGCCACTAGTTTTAGTGACTTAACACTTAACTTAAGATATACAGCAAATATAGTGACAACCTTTCTTTATATGTTCGGCATCTTCATTGAACTTTTAAACTGACGTATTTCGTCACTTTTGCTTTATCGTGTGTCATTGCCAAGTACACCACTGGCCTTTACACTGTTTGCCAAATACCCTTACCTATTTTACTTCCGTACTTTTTTCCCACTCTCTTACTTTTGAACTAATATTTCCCCCAATGTCCAAGTCCTTGGATCTCTATCTTTCCTACTGTTTTTTTTTCACTATATAACCCTTACATCTATTACTTTTAATCTGTCCAATGATTATCCTGCCCATTTGTCTTAAACGGTACCCTGACCAAGAGTATATACCGAGAGAAGTGCCTGGTGTTTATGGGCACGACTGTGCAGCCAAAGACGGTGTTATTATGTCAGCTCTCTGTTTCACTTATCAATTAATAAAAAAAAGTGGCTTGAATCTTATGACTTTTTTCTCTTTTTTTCCAGTTTTCTTTTGTGCCTAAAAAGTCAGATACGATGGCGGCAGTCACGTGGGTATACGGCACTAATGGCTTCTTTACAGTGCTCGATTTACCGCCGGGGATGCCGGGGATATCCCCGGCACTGCGAGGCTCCATCCCCGGCTCTGCTATAACCTTTACCATCCCCACCGGGGATGGCATTTATCCCCGGCTCTGCATAATTTTTTTTTATCCCCGGCACTGGTTTTTTAAGCCGAATAAGTGGTAACGGTAAGTTACAGCAGTGTCAAATTTTCAATCACGAAATTTTTTATTTAATACAAAAATTTGGTACCTGCGCTTCCATCTACCGAATTAATTTAAATAAACATAAGTGAAAATAATTCTAATTGTTTCGTTTTCTTATAATCTTTGGTTTCAATTTTAAGTTCACTTTTTGTTTGTCATAAAGCGCGGTTTATTAGAATTATATTTAAAATAAATATTTTTTTAATTTTCGTTTTAAATTGAAATGTCTAAAGAGCCGTCTTGTAAAAAATTTAAAGCGTTAACACAACAAAAATTGTCTTTTACGAAAAATGCTGTAATCCGGAGAGTGAAATCTCACAGTGATGATCTTCAACTTCTTCAGACAACGACTTGTAGTAAGTCATTAATTCTTAATCTATTAATAAACCGATTAAATAATTATTATAAGTTTATTTATTTGGCTTTAATAAGTTTGATTTGAAATTAAAATCAAAATTCATAAGCAGTTGAATATATAATATATATTGATTGATATTATTATTAATATAAAATAATAAGTTGAAAAAATCTATTAGCTCGTAAACAGTGTTATTATATAAGCTGTCAAGAAAGATAGAATCAATAGGCTAAGATACATCAGATGTTATAAAAATTTAATCAAATGATGTAATTTAAAATGATTTTGTTCTTGGTGATGCTGATATTAATACACTGACACAGGGGCAGATTTAGGAGTTGGTCCTCAAATAAGCCATTAAATAGATCAAGGGATGGTATGGTGTGGGGATATTATTCAATGTTTATTGGAGAGGCATGTCTGAAAACTGGCTTTCCATCCTACTTCTAGAACTGTGTCTGCTCTGACAGTCATTCATTTGTAATTCATACTGTATTGTTTTCATTTTCAGGCATCGGGGACTCCAATGTTGTTCTAACAAATCTGACAAAAATAGTTGAAGAGCGAGGATGCATTGTTGTTGATGTACCAAGTGATGGTAACTGTTTTTTTCACGCCATAATCGACCAACTTCAACAATCCAGTTGTGTAAATCCAATATCTTCATACAATGCTTGGCAGTTGAGACAGGATGTAGTGACTTATTTAGAAAACCATCCAAATTGCATTGAAGAATCATTTTTAATTAAAGCAGATTATAAAGATTTCACTGCATATTTAGAATGCCAAAGATTGGATGGGCATTGGTGTGATGAACCAATAGTGCGAGCTACAGCAGATATTTTGAGAACAGATATACACATTTGGCATGACAATGGGCACATCACGGTTGTGAAATGCAGAACGCAATCATTGTTGGATGCAAGTAAAGTGGTTATCGGCCAAGTTACTGAGATTCATTATGTCAGTATCAGACCAAAAAATGTAGAATATTTCCAAAATACATGTGATGAACCTGTAAATACATTGAATGCCGATAAAAATTTGAATGAATTAATTAATGAAGTCAACATACAGCCCATACAGGGTGAATTTTTTCCTGAGGGACTATCCCTAGCAAGATTCAAAACATGGCAGAAAAGCAGACCATGGCTCCAAGCCACTGCCGATGGAAAAGTAATCTGTACATATTGTACTTCAGTAAAAAATTAGGCTTGCATGGAAAAGAAAGAATGCGAATTGAGAAAACTTTTGTTGAAGGTCTCTCCATACTTGAAATAAACTCTAAAAAAAACAAAATTAAAAAACTCAATGACAAAATTACAGAACATGGTAAGAGTGTGTCACATGGA
>MUZC01000625.1:562674-573542 GCA_002072015.1 Radix auricularia | reverse complement strand
GTACTATAAGAAGACATCTAAATCCAACCTACTTTCATTTATATTGACAAAAGTGACAATAATCTTAATCAACATGACTTGACTGTATCAAGTATCCTTTTTGTAAAATTTAAAATAAATGCCTTAAAAACTGAGTTCAAAAGAAAGTTGTTTTGTGCTCCTCTCGAATTGCGATGTCGAGAATTTGATGCATTCAATAAAGTTAGTGAATACTTTTGACTAATTTTAAATGGACACATTTATTATTATATTTAGAATGGCCAGAGGCGTTTTACCAAAAACCAATCGAAAAACTATAGCAAACTTAAAACTTTTATTATTGTATCAAATAGATTCCCCTCCCCCACCCACCCCCAAATGGATATTCGGTGTCGTTTTGACTTAAAATATCAACATATAATCATATTCAGATCTTTTTAGACACTTGTCCTGTTGTAAAACTCACCAGTAGCAGTTTCGGGGGAAGGGGGGGATAACCGACCAAAAAAAAAAGTTTGCAGATTCCTGCCACGAGTGAACCATCACAAACGCTTTGATGTCAACATCAAACGACGCAGGGTAACAATTTGGTATGTTCTCTTGTGAATTCTCAAACTTAAGAATTATAATTATATTTAAGTTTCGTGTCTTGTTAACTTACGCAAACCAGCGTCTGATAGCCTATCGACCGGCACTTTGAGAAGCATTGAATTTTAAAAAAAAGTCATTAAATATATTTTAAGTGACCAAATATTTTAGTGGAGGTTTTATTTAAAGTTACCTTTTCGATGTGACGTCACATTTCTTCAACCCCCTCCCTCCCCCACGTCACGCATCGTCACAAAAGTGTGACCCCCCCTCCCCCCCTAGGTGCGTGACGTCATTTATGGACGGCCCCTTAAATGTAATGAAGGATTAAAATAAAATGTGTATAGATAGGGTGTAGTGTTTGTGTGTGTGGGGGGGGGGAGAGCAAACCTATCAAACGAACAGGCAAAAGTTAATCAGTTATATAAATACAGTAAAAAAGTTTCTAGGACAAATACATTGTAGAGTTTCTAGTATTAATACAGTCTAGAGTTTCTAGTATTAATACAGTCTAGAGTTTCTAGTATTAATACAGTCTAGAGTTTCTAGAATTAATACAGTCTAGAGTTTCTAGTATTAATACAGTCTAGAGTTTCTAGTATTAATACAGTCTAGAGTTTCTAGTATTAATACAGTCTAGTAGTTATTTGTTTATCTGTTAATCGACTTTAAATATAGTACAGAGTAACTTTTCATTACTTAAATGTGCCCGTCCTCTTATTCACCGGTACTTAAAGCAAAATACGAGACACCCCAACATTCAATATCAACAACTTGTCACTAATTACTTGTCTGTTGTAGTTTCCCGGTCTGCCTATAACGACAGCGTTAAAATGAAAAACAAACTTCATGAAATGTACAACTTTCCGAAGGATATGGGTAGTTTTAGTCTTTTTTTTTAGGGGGTAGGGGACATCTAAAATATAATAATTTAGAAGTAGGCGGTAGCGATTTTTTAAATATAAAGTTCGATGCCAGATTTTAAACTTTTCAATTATATTTATTAGTCATGCGAAATGTTTAATGCATTGCTGTCAATGAACCTCGAACTTTTTAAAATCAAATTTTATCACAGAAGGTCGCTTTGATGAATGTAGAACATGAGAGTTGAGTGTGACTCAAACTAATTGACTTTAGTTTTGATTGAATTTTTTCAATGATTTGAAAGCTAAAAAAAATTGAGATATTTTTGCGAGGTTTAAAAAAAAATCTTGTGATAGGGGCGGGAGTAGGGCCTGATTTAGGCATAGGCAAACTAGGCAGCCGCCTAGGGCCTCTGATTAGTCTCATCATTAGTGGGGGCCTCACACAAGAATCTTTCCATATGTTTTTGTCTATGACTGATTTACATTTAGGGCCACCAAGTTCTCTTTGCCAGGGGCCTCCAATGCCCTTAAGCCGGCCCTGGCGGGAAGATAAATTTGAGATTGTGTCACTAGGGGGTGGGTGGGAATATTATAGTTCATACCAGTTTGATGCAACTTAAGGAATCCCCACCCCTGCACTATATAGGAGTTTAATGAATAAAAAGTAATTGACGCTTTTACTTATTAAGGGTACTGGATTTCGGCCTTAGGTCCAGGAAATATGGAATCTGGGCTATTTTACAAATCCGGCTCCGGCAGTATTTCTTCATAAATTCGGCTGGCCGGTAGAGCCCTAAAATATTTATATACATATAATAGTTCTGATCCCTGCAAATTTGGAATCCGGCCATTTTTACAAATGCGTCTCCGGCTTCCGTCAGATTTACTCTTTAATCCAGCTATATCCGGATCAAGCAAGATTTTAAAAAATTGAATCCGGTACACCCCTAATACTTTTGCACGAAATCTCCATCTTACATCTTCTCCCTAGAGATCTCCAATAAAATCTCTGGGGTCCGTTACAGAATGTTGTTTTGATAAACTTCCTAATCCAAAAAATAAATAAATAATAATAATAATAAATAAATAAAGTCTATCTATATATATAAGGCGCATTAGTTGTCCGTCTGTCTGTCTGTCTGTCTGTTCCCTAATAACTCAAGATCCAGACGACCCAGTCAAGTGAAATTTGGTAAACGTACACACAATTATATGGGGAAGGTTCTTAAATAGGTTTCGTTCCATAAATTCACACTCATGGGCGCCGGGGGCCCAACAACTTTTTTTTCCTTATGTGAGCTATATAAAAAAATGAAATTCAACAATTTTTCTATTTCCCGAGGAGGCAAAAGCATGAAATTTTAGGAAATTGTTTAGTATACTTCTTGCAATGGTAACAGGCAAACATATATTTTTATTACCTCTTCCTGGGGGCCCAAATTTAGTTTTTTCCCTTATATGAACTATATATAAAAACAAAAAATCACTAATTAGCCTATTTTCGGATAGGTAGAAGCATGAAACTTTGGCAAGTTGTTAAGAACGCTACCTCCCCGACGATATTTTGCGAGAAACAATTTTAAACTTCCCACTCATGGGGAGCCGGGGAGCCCAAATGTATTCTTTTTACTTATATACGCTATATAAATAAGGGGAGCCCAAATGTATTCTTTTTACTTATATACGCTAAATAAATACTGAAAATAACCAATTCTACTATTTTTCGTGTAGATAGAAAATGAATCATTGGGAAGTTGTTAAGTACACTATCCTAACGCTAATTTGCGAAAAAGAATTTCAAACTTCCCACTCATTGGGGGCCGGGGGCCCAAATGTTGTTTTTTCTTATATTAGAAACACACTCATCACTAATTCTCCAATTTACCGTGTCGGTAAAAACATGAAACGTTTGGAAATTATTGAGCAGACTCTCCTTGTAATATTGGCTTTCTTTTCAATGGGGTGCCGGGGGCCCAAATGTACTTTTTTTTCTTAAATGAGCTATATTAACAAAATTCAGACAACGAAATATTGTGAAATTTAGTACACGTAAACGACATTATATGATGAAGTTTCTTAAGTAGATTTCGTTTAAATTTCCCGCTCATGTGGGGTCGGGGGCCAAAAAACGTATTTTACATAGATAGGCTATATAAAAATTGATAATTACTAATTCTCCTATTTCTGATTAGGCGGAAGCATGAAATTTGAGGAAATTGTTGAGTACACGCCTGCAGTGGTAACAGGTGAAAAAATATTTAAATTATCACTTACTGGGAGCCGGGGGCCAAAATGTAGTGTTTTTTTTCCCACTACTACACCGTATATAAACACTGAAAATCACCCATTCTACTGTTCCCATGTAGGTAGAAGAATGAAACTTTGGGAAGTTGTTAAGTACACTCTCCTAACGCTAATTTGCGAAAAAGCATTGTGTACGCTTCTCCAGAAAACCCTATTCAAAACCCGTGCGAAGCCGGGTACTTGCCTCTAGCATATATATAAGACGCATTTGTTGTCCGTCCGTCTGTCTGTCTGTCTGTCTGTCTGTTCCCCAATAACTCAAGATCCAGACGACCCAGTCAAGTGAAAGTTAGTAAACGTACACACATTCATATGGGGAAGGTTCTTAAATAGGTTTCGTTCCATAAATTCACACTCATGGGCGCCGGGGGGGCAAAAAACTTTTTTTTCCTTATTTGAGTTATATAAAAAATGAAAATCAACAATTTTTCTATTTCTCGAGGAGGCAGAAGCATGAAATTTTAGGACATTGTTGAGTACACTTTTGCAATGGTAAAAGGCAAAAATATATTTAAATTACTTCTTTCGGGGGGCCCAAATTTAGTTTTTTCCCTTATATGAACTATATTTAAATAATAAAAACTAAAAATCACTATTTTTCCTATTTTACGGATAGGTAGAAGCATGAAACTTTGGCAAGCTGTTAAGTACGCTACCCCGACGATATTTTGCGATAAACAATTTTTAACTTCACACTCATGGGGCGCCGGGGGCCAAAATGTAGTTGTTGTTTTTTTACTTATATACACCATATAAATACTGAAAATCACCCATTCTACTATTTCCCGTGTAGGTAGAAAAATGAAACTTTGGGAAGTTGTTAAGTACACTCTCCTAACGCTTTTTTTGCGAAAAAAGAATTTTAAATTTCCCACTCATTGGGGGCCGGAGGCCCAAATGTTGTTTTTTCTTCTATTAGAAACAAACTCATTACTAATTCTCCAATGCACCGTGTCGTAAAAAATGAATATTTTTGGAAATTATTCTCGTGGCAATAATGGCAAAAAAAAATCTCACTTATGTGGTGCCGGGGGCCCAAATGTACTTTTTCTTAAGTGGGCTATATTAACAAAATGTAGACAACGAAATACAATCATATCTCAAGAAAGATCAGGTTTCTGATTAGGTGGGAGCACGTCCTGGTAAGAAATTGTCGAGTACACCCCGGCAGTGGTAACAGGTGAAAAAATATTTAAATTATCACTTATGTAGTTCTTTTTTTTTTTTAAATTTTATTTTATTATTATTATTATTATTATTATATTTTTTTATACTAATATATGCTATATAAATACTGAAACTCCGCCATTCGACTATTTCCCGTGTAGGTAGATGAATGAAATTTTGGGAAGTTGTTAAGTACACTCTCCTAACGCTAATTTGCAAATTAGAATTTTTAAACTTCCCACTCAGTGGGGGCCGGGGGCATCAATGTAGTTTTTTCTTATATTAAAAACTCACTCATCACTAATTCTCAAATTTACCGTGTAGGTAAAATCATGAAACTTTTGGAAATTCTTGAGCATACTCTCCCGACAATAATAGCAATCGTTCCATAAATTCCCACTCACGGGGGCCGGGGGCCCAAAAACGTCCCCCCCCCCGTTATTTGAGGTATATAAAATTGAAAATTACTAATTCTCCAATTTCCCGAGTAGGCAGACGCATGACATTTTGGGATATTGTTTATTACATTACCCAAATTATAGCAGACCGAAATATATTTAAATTATCACTTTCTGTGGTCCAGGGGCCCAAATGTTTTTTTTCCCTATATGAGCTATATACAAATTGAAAATCACATTTCTGCTATTTCCCGTGTAAGTAGACGCATGAAAGTTTGGCAAGTTTTTAAGTACACTCTACAGACGCTAATTTGCACACACACACACACACACACACACACACACACACACACACACACACACCACACACACACAATTTTAAAAAATAAAAATAATTAAATTCCCACTCTTGGGGGCTAGGGGCCCAAATGTAGTTTTTTTCTTATATTAAAAACCGCCTTATCTCTAATTCTCAAATTTACCATATACGTAAGAATTGAAACTTTTGGAAGTTATTGAGCACACTCTCCCAACAAAAATGGAGAAAAACTATTTTAAAATTCTCATTCCGGGTTGGGCTGGTGTTTCCACATGTATTTTTTTCCTTAAATGAGCTGTATTTCACATCTCCAGTGGTAACAGGTGAAAACATATTTAAATTATCTCTCTAAGGGGGCCGGGGCCTAATGTAGTTTTCTTCTTTATATGAGCGATATAAAAAGGGAAAATTACTAATCCTCCTATTTCCCGTTTAGGTAGAAGCATGATACTTTAAGATTTTTTGAAATACATAACTGCAATGGTAAGAGAAGTAAAAAAAAAAATCACTCCCCTTGGGGCCGGGGCCCAAATTTATTTGTTCTGATATAAAAACAGACTCATTTACTCATATAAGCTAAATTAAAATTGAAAATCTTAAATTCTACTATTTGGAATAATGGGAATTCGGAAAGTTGTTAATTACACTACCACGATGGTGCAGTCTTAACTGGTGTGTCAGAGTCTTGGAATTGCTGGTATAGAATTACAGACACTATGCTTTTCTGATAGGTAATTTTATTTGACCTGCTTTAAGATAAATGTACCCTTTTACTTCATGCAAATAAACAGTATAGTATGCTTCTACAAAAAAAAAAACCTCATTTAAAACCCGTGAGAAGCCGGGTACTTGCCTCTAGTAAATAAATAATTTTTTTTTTAAAATTAAAAAAAGAAACAAAAATGCACAATTATACACTTATACATGGGAAAATGGCTGATATACAGAAAGTGATTAACTGTAGGAATCCCGAGAGTGAGGGGGTAAGAAGTTGGTGGGCGATCCCCAGAAAATGGAAATTCAAATTGAGGAAGAAAACTTTCCTAGCGGCCTCGGAGCGGGAAGATTCGTGACTGTAAGCTGACCTACATACAGATTCCACGAACTGGCGCTCAGCGCTTTTCTCAGAAGCCGCGGTGAATGGTTTCGGTAAACTTTAAGCAAGGTTTGTCGGGGGATTTTAAGCGCAGACTGCAAGACATAATAAAATGTAGGTGAACATCATCTGGGCTGTTGTATGTGTATACATGTATATGGAATAGTATGCATTCCACTCCCGTCAGCAAATATCGATTAGAAATGTCAAATTTCTACAATTGAATCAGTCATGAAATCTATTTTTTTTTACTTTTAATAAACTAGGACCTTAATGAATTAGTGCCTCATGGGGGTTTAAATCATTAATATAACATTTAATTGCATAATTTATTCATACAAATCTCTATATATCCCCATGCTCGTGTCTCAATCCCTTAAAGTCCTAGAGGCATAACTAGAGGCGTTCCTAGGGGTCCTCGAGACCTGCCTATGGTTTTTTAGAAGTAGAAGCATACCTATAGCATATGGGTCTTTTAATCATTTCTAAGTATCATAGAGGCATTCACGGGCGGGGGTGAATCATTTAATAGTAACGGTATTCAATTTCAAATATAGCTAGACTCTTACAACAATAAAACTACAGCAGACCAAGTGTGCTGGCCCTCTATCAAATTCAAGACTAGGCACAAAGCCACGGATAAGCGTTAATCTACTGAATAGAAAAGGCGTCTGAAGTTAGATTCTAATTAGATTGCCTTCAGTGTCCTTGACAACAATTACTACGTCACTGGCACTGCCCACCGCCCAGCCAAACACGCCCTCCCCCTCCCACAGGACAACGGTCAGACGAAGCCGCTGGGAACCAACTCGTCATGCAGGTTTGACCTTAACCTTTAAGAAACGTTCGCGCCTGTGTGGATCCTCGGCTATCGATTACAGTAATCCAACTCGTTTACAATCTGCTTGGGGCGAAGCTAAGCCTCCGAGTAGATTTGAGGTCTTTTATTGCCCCTATAGCCTATAGCCTATCACGATGTTTCGTAAAAGTTTATGTTACAGCAGAGGCGTCACTAGGGTTGGTGTCACCCGGGGCGGTAGCTCATGGTGTCACCCCCTCATGATTTAACCCATAGAAATCCTCTCAGTTTTCCAGTGCCAAATAACGGGAATATATAGAGTTTTACAGTCTGGTGTCACCCCTTGATGGTGTCATACGGGGCGGCCCGCCCCCTCCGCACCCCCCCTAGAGACGCCACTGTGTTACAGTTTCACTCGTCAATGAATGACAGTCTCGTGGCAAATATTGTCAATATTGTTTAAGATGGTTAGTACACAATAGCCTTTAACTAAATATCAAGAGTGATAAATACACACATTTTATCTGCCGTTGGGATTCATCAAGGAAAGATAATTAGAGATTTAAAAAAATAATGTTAATACATGTAAACATCTCAAGCTACGAGAGTCAAGAAGACAGTTTCAATAAGGCGTTGGTTCCTACACGAAAACACTCGTCTTCAGCGTTTCAGGAGAACTTTTAGCCACGTTAACTATACAAAATATCTATCGTAGCTTATCTTACGTCATACTTATATGTGAGCGGCGGGGGGGGGGGACAAGTTATCGGAAAAATATACTTAGAACATTTTCAAGAAACATCTTCCTTAACAAAACAAAACACATAAACACAAACAGGGGGGGGGGGCGTATTTCTTAGCCAATTCAATGGGACAACCCTTTTCCCCTCTTAAATAAATACAAAAATTATAAAGTGGGGCTTTTTGTTACCCCTTTTTAAAAAAAGGAAACCATGTGACGTCAGTAAATGAGATTAAACTGTATCGACTTTCCCTTTCTGATGACCTACATATCGTAACAGGATTTACAAGTGACAGAATCACGAATCACGGCTGAAACTTCTCAAGGTTCCTGCCCACAACGGTGTGTGTGCCGTCAATAAAACGAAACATATCGGCATTTTCTCTATTTTAAAAAAAAATTAATTTGTGACAACGAAACTTTTACTGTTGCCAAAAACTGATTTAGTGCTCAATCAATACTTGCATTAATTTTATTGGAAAGAAGCATTGTCCCAAATGAGTATCTCGTTTTTCTTGTGTGGCGTGGGAGAATGCATTTATTTGTTTGTGTGTGGCACCAAACATGTATCATAGTTCTTAGCCTCGGAAGGGATATCAATGCGATAAATGATAAGTTCCCGTAACACGTAGATCAAATTTAAAGAAGCATGTGAAATTATTTATCCATTTTAAATATAATCTTTGTTGTCTTTGTAAATACAAAAATGATATTAATGTCAGCCATTAAAAAAAAAAAAAAAAGTTCTGTGTGTAACCTCAGGAGTATTTTTATCAAGGCAAGAAAAGGTCGAGGACCGCTGATGCCTCCGCTGTTCGTAAGGTGGCCACTGGGCGTGCTGAAGGCAGACTAAGAGATGACGTCACTTCCACGTGAACCAAGTGACACTACACCGAACTTTGACCTCATTCTGTGCTAGATAATATCTAAGCTCATCTCAATCTCATTTATAAGAAATTTTTAAAACATGGACCTTATGACTTCTGGCTTGTATTGCTTAGCTCACAGGTTCCAAAACCTTTCTTTAGGCCCTCATCCCCATTTTAAAAAATATAAAAGCCAGGTGACAGCGGCCCAAATACAATTGAAAAGGGTATAATAAGGTCTTTTAAAAATTAGTGAGCAAAATCTTGGAAACTGTGGAACCTCTAACAACGAGCATAATTCGTTCCAAAATCTTACTCGTTAATCAAAACACTCGTTAAACGATGCAATTTTCCCCATAAAAATCAATTTAAAATAAGATAATAAGTTCCATGCTGAAAAAATACAAATTTTTCAACAACAAAAAAATTATGTACATTTGTTCAAATAAAATTCTCGAACAATCCAAGACTTGCCTTGAATTGTAGTTAGTTTTTTTTCGGCACTAGATGACCCCGGTGTTTCCCTGAACGAGGTCAGCGAAAATAAATTTCGCCTTCACACAAATAATGTTTTTTTTAATAGCGTCACCTTGTCATTGCTTGTCGTTTATCTATTTTAGTTAGAAGCAATCTCTCAACATAATCAAGATTACGTTACCATTTCGAAGACATTCTTGACATTCCTTCTGAGGCATTCATCTCCTTAATTTTGTTTTGTTTTTTTCCTCTTGAGAACAGTGCAGATCATTGTAGTTGACCGATTTTATGTGCGCGCTACATTAGTCGCGCTCACACATTGTCTTAGCTTTTCAATGCTTTTAATTTTCATTTGAACAGTTTTAAAAAAAAATCTTATCATCGTCTTCTTTTGTTTTTTTCCCTTTGAAGATATTTAGCACATGCGCAGGGTTTTACACTTTGCACGTAATAAATGTTGAATTCGGTCTGTATATAAAAGTTGTTTAAAAATACTGGTGATCACACACTAAGAACAGACCGAGTGCTAAACACAGAATAATAACGCAGCGACGCGCAAGTCCCGGCTCACAAATTAATGTCGGGAAATGGGGATTTCCCTTTTCTGCGTAAATCGTTATTCAAAATCTCGCTCGTTAAAGGGACAACTTCTTCAAATATTTTTTTGCTCGTTATGCGAATTCTCGTTTAGAGAGGTGCTTGTTATGAGTTTCCACTGTGAGTACTTTCATAGTTCGCAACAGCGCCAGGGAAGAAAAAAAACCTTTTAATTTCAGTGAATTACCTTCACCTAATCATCCAGTAGGTTCGTACAATACCAAAAAACTTTTAATTTCAGTGAATTATCTTCACCTTATCATCCAGTAGGTTCGTACAATACTAAAAACCTTTTAATTTCAGTGAATTACCTTCACCTAATCATCCAGTAGGTTCGTACAATACCAAAAAACTTTTAATTTCAGTGAATTACCTTCACCTAATCATCCAGTAAGTTCGTACAATACTAAAAAATGTTTAATTTCAGTGAATTACCTTCACCTAATCATCCAGTAGGTTCGTACAATACTAACAAACGTTTAATTTCAGTGAATTACCTTCACCTTATCATCCAGTAGGTTCGTACAATACTAAAAAAAACGTGCTGCTTCGAGAAATATTTTAAAAATGTTTCCTGCTATACGGCTGGCACGGGTTCAAAACAGCGACAGTCAAAACAGCGACAGTCATAACAGCGACTTCAAAACAGCGACTGTGTCAAAACAGCGAC
>MUZC01000625.1:537059-540957 GCA_002072015.1 Radix auricularia | reverse complement strand
CCCCCCCCCCCCCCCCCCCAATCCACAGTGCTGGAGCGAGAAATGAGGTGGGATTCGTTCATGCTGTCGGTATGTGAAAGCCCAAATGGCTTTATATCTTTTAAAACAGAAAACAGCCTTTTTAAAGTTCTCTCTGCTACGACTTTTTTTGGTCATTCTTTTTCTTTCCTTATTTGTTTTAATGTTGTTTGTGTGTTTGGGATTATTTTATTGTTGCACGTTAACTTATAATTTTTTAATTAAGAGTTTTCACGTTAATCGTATTTCATTGTATTTCTTATTTTTTTCTAGTTGAAAGAAATGTGTCTTCCTTTTTTTCTGACATAAAATTGAACACAGTAAAATGTTAGTCTTTTGTGTCTTCCCCCTAAAAATGTCAACAAGGGGGGCTCGCCAGACCCTCCCCCTCCCATCTCGCGACGCCACCGATGACAGGTACAAGGTGAGACATACGATGGAAGTCTGATGTAACCAAACACACGTGTCTTGAGTATAGTGTGCCTCCTCTCCGCCGCCTCTCATAACCTTTACCCAGGTGTTGTAAAGCAGGTGTCGTTTTCAAGGTGTACAAGGCAGTGTATCATTGAGTTAAGGCAATCATAGTTTATTGTATCACTGAGTTAAGGCAGCCATAGTTTATTGTATCACTGAGTTAAGGCAGTCATAGTTTATTGTATCATTGATTTAAGACAGTCATAGTTTATTGTATCATTGAGTTAAGGCAGCCATAGTTTATTGTATCATTGAGTTAAGACAGTCATAGTTTATTGTATCATTGATTTAAGACAGTCATAGTTTATTGTATCACTGAGTTAAGGCAGTCATAGTTTATTGTATCATTGATTTAAGACAGTCATAGTTTATTGTATCATTGAGTTAAGGCAGCCATAGTTTATTGTATCATTGAGTTAAGGCAGACATAGTTTATTGTATCATTGATTTAAGACAGTCATAGTTTATTGTATCATTGATTTAAGGCAGTCATAGTTTATTGTATCATTGATTTAAGACAGTCTTAGTTTATTGTATCATTGATTTAAGGCAGTTATAGTTTTTTGTATCATTGAGTTAAGGTATACATAGTTTTTTGTATCATTGAGTTAAGGTAGACATAGTTTTTTGTATCATTGAGTTAAGACAGTCATAGTTTATTGTATCACTGAGTTAAGGCAGTCATAGTTTATTGTATCACTGAGTTAAGACAGTCATAGTTTATTGTATCACTGAGTTAAGACAGTCATAGTTTATTGTATCACTGAGTTAAGGCAGACATAGTTTATTGTATCATTGAGTTAAGACAGACATAGTTTATTGTATCACTGAGTTAAGGCAGTCATAGCATATTGTTTCATTGAGTTAAGGCAATTTTAAGTCACTGCAACAAAAACAAATGAAGCACTTTGATAAACCAGTCAAAGACCCATATTCCCTTTTAACTGCACGGCTGCGCGGCAGCGCTGATATCTGACCGACGCCGAGCAGCAGTTTAAAGTTATCACCCAACACATTTTTATAACAATACACAACAAATAGATGATGTGCAACTTCCAACCCAAACATCACTTTGCAGACTTTGCACGCTGACCAAACGAATCTTAGAGGTACACTGTCAGAGACTATTTACTGTTTTCTACATTATGCTCCAAAGTTATCATAACAATTACCATCGAAAGACTGACGTTCAAGTCTTTGCCATTGAAAGACTAGCCTCACAGAGCAGAATCGTGTTTTAATGTGTTTGGGGGGGGGGGATTTTTAATGGCTTTTTTTTCATAAGTCTAAAACCTTAATCACTGCATGGGGCAAGCAGACGGGAACCTGGGCCAAAGTCCGTGTGTAGACCAAACCTCTTGAAACTGTGCGACCCGCTTCTTTCTCACCCCCCCCCCCNTTCATAAGTCTAAAACCTTAATCACTGCATGGGGCAAGCAGACGGGAACCTGGGCCAAAGTCCGTGTGTAGACCAAACCTCTTGAAACTGTGCGACCCGCTTCTTTCTCCCCCCCCCCCCCACACTCTATCTAACAGGCAGACACGTCACGAAGTGGCGTCACTAGGACGTCATCGCCTACAGCCAGAGACAAAGTGATGTTTGTGACCTGATTGTCTCTTCCTTGTCTGGTGTTTGTAGAGTGCTAACTGGACACTGTCCGTGTCAGGTTGCTTGTCTGGTGTTTGTAAAGTGTTAGCTGGACACTGCCTATACCAGGTTGCTTGTCTGGTGTTAGTAAAGTGTAAGCTGGACACTGTCCGTGCCAGATTCCTTGAACAGATTTTCATGGGTTCAATTAAAATTTTAATTATTGATTCAATCTGGTATAGCGATGATCGACGGTAGCTAGTGAAATTTGACCTTTCACCCATGCAGCGTTTCAAGAACTTTATATACACGACCATTATACATTAAAAGCCTGTCGTTTCTGCCAAAGACAGTGACCGGTGCAAGCCTCCAATGGCAGCAGTTTAAGCGACAACAATCGACGTTTTTGTTTCTTTCGTCTCCTCTTCTCAAACCTCCAGTCTCTGGTATCCCCTCCAACCACACCCCAATGTGCAGCCCTTCAAGGAACCATCTTCACAGACCTATTTTATAACTTTAAACATTCACTAGGAGCCGCGGTGGTTATATCAGTCAAGGAGTGTCTTTATTCTTTAAGATATAAGAGAAGAAGAAATCAAGACGGTATCTCTGTAGCTCTGCACACCCTAGCGGAATAAACACAGAGCGAAATAGTTCCTATTGTACCCTCTTTAACAGGCCCTAGGTATGGAACCGTCTCTGTGTCGAGTGTGAGGGGCGGGGTCATGGAGTTACTTAATCCTGTCGACTACACTCGCTGAAATCTTTTCTAAGCCTTTCGACGGTGGCGTAATTAAGGGAGAGGGAGGGACGTCCAAATTCGAAAGTCCTTATCGGGCTCCCACTTGAGGGGGGGGGGCGCCCAAAGGAGTGTCAGAATTTTTTTACATAAAATTTTACGCAACCGTCATATATGCAGGGCCCTTATGAGGCTGAGCCCTCGGGCCCCCCAAATCCCTAGCTACGCCACAGCCTTTCGATCCATTAAATTATCCCTTTTTTAAAAAAAAATGTGTTTCGTCCAGAAATGGGGACCTCACGGCAACTACTTAGACTACTGCACACCCACTACACACGTCAGTTACCACGGTGGAGCACTCGCGTGGACATCGTTTCAGATGCGCACGTCACTCGCCACGAGCTGTCCCTATTGTAGTCACGTGACTCACTTCTTGGCACATACGTCAGTGGTTTTTTCCAATCAATAGAACCTATTCACAACAGCCTTCATACTTTCTTTCGTGGAGTTTAAACACAGAGTGACTTTGATTTAGGATATAACAATACACACAACAATATATATGTATGTTAAAGGGAGAAAATATAACGCTTTATTAAAATATAGTCTTAATTTTAAAAAAAATATATTACTTATATTTTACATCAGCAATTTTCCATCACGTGTGAGGAATTTATTAATTTTAACTAACGAATTTTAACTTTATTTCGAGGGTATTAGAATCTTTGCTGTGTTTCATTAACACATCTATATTTAATAAGCACAAAAGCCCGTCCAAGTACGTTCCGCCGTCGTTTCGGTGGCATGCTGTAACTCCACTTCAACTGCCGTCTCGACCGGCCATACATGTGCATCACGTCAAAAATACTATTCATTACAGTTATAATGAATAGCCCGTAAAAACAAGTTTTTGAGTCTAAATCCCAACGCGTCCCGCTCAAAATAAAGTCTTGAGGAAAAAATACTGCGCAAAAAATAACTCGTTTTGAACGTCCGCATGAACGTGTTCAATATGTAAATGAGATTTAATTTTATGATTGGCTGCAGGAGTCTGAAGGAGTTTGAGGGACCAATCGCTA
>MUZC01000625.1:524559-532059 GCA_002072015.1 Radix auricularia | reverse complement strand
CGACAAAATGTAAAAGTTGAGTCTCTTGCAGGATTGTTGTTATTCAGATCTACCGACACACAAGTTACTAAAATAAAACACGATTCTACGTGCATCAAACACTGATATAGATTTATCCTAGTTATGTTATTAAGATACCGATTGAAGATTCTAAAGAATACAATTATTAACAGTATTTTGGCACAATGAATTATCTTCCGATATGCGTTGGTGTGACATAGAAAGGATAAACTCAAAATGAAGTTAAAAGTCATAGGTTAAAATTATAAATTTAAAAAAAAAAAAAATAATTAATAGAAAATTTTCAAAAACTGAATTCGCTTGTCTCCCTTCAAGTATCAGATTTGTTTTCTCCCTTGAAAATTGTGTTTGTTTGTTTTTAGCGCATTTTCGAGAAGTCGAATGCGCTATTGCACCCGTTTTGTCCGTCCGTCCGTCCGTCCGTCTGTCATCACCTTTGATCTCAGCATCCATAAGTCCTAGACCCATGAGGTATATATGTATTTTGTATGTCCTGACCTGCCATTTGTGCATCAACACTCAGTTACTCGATCCGTTAAAAAACCCCGTTAAAACTACCAAAAAATATTTCGCATCGAGAGGTAACACTAGCGCAGGGAACGGCCGCCATTGCCGGAAGTCGAATACATAGTATTTCAAGCATTCAAGAGTGGTGCGAAGGCGTGCAAAAGAATTAGTTTGTTTTTTTGTTTGTTTTTTTTTTGTTGACGTCATTAGAATGTGTGTAAAAGTTTAGAGAGTTTTACGTCATCATTTGTGGTGACTTGTAGTTAGATTAAAGAGAAAATAATTTTTTTTTAAATGTAAAGAAATGACTTTTAAATAAAAAAAATGTCAGGTATATTCATTACACAAGAAAATTCATAAAAATATGTCTAAAATCTAAACACAATTACTGATAACTACATAATGCTGATATCTAACATAAGTACTGATACATAATACGAAAATGCGCTAACACGTCCTGAGTTCCAAAAGGGACCAGGCTTAACATGATTTTTTTTAAATTATAATATAACTCCTGTTATTTATATGTTGTTCTATCTACCACCTACTCTTATCGTGCCACTACACAGGTAGCGGTGAGCGACCAGCCAAAGTCCAAGAACAAAGTTCGCCATTAGAGTGCGCGCGCGTTCAGCACTGCATGTATCGTCTGCACCAAGGAACCTGCATCTCCGGTGCGCATTGGCCAAGAACCGCCCTTGTGCAACATACGGCACCAGCTCATCCAGTTAGGTCGGGAGGTGCAGTGTGCCATGACATCTTGAGTGGAATACTGGGGGACGGGGGTGTGAAGGGTGGGGGTGTGGAGAAACCAAGACCTTCCTTAGCACACCGGTTCTTGGGCAATGTGCTGTACTTCGTGACCTTGACTCGAGGCTCGATACTCTCCAAACTTGTTGATTGTTGTATCACACGGCAGACATTCCTGACCGAGTTTTTCTCTACTGCCGGCTGGACATCTCAAGAGTTGTTTCGTTTGTGTTTGTTACTCTGGCATGTGAAACACGTGACCCACTTCTGAAGAGCTGCTTTCCTTGATTTTGGGGAATATTTCAGTATTTGAAACAAACAATTTCAACAATTAAAAAACGTTAATTGCACAAAAGATGTAAAATAAACCTACATATGCCTATGGCATTAACAAGACGAAAATGTGGGAATGGGCATAAAAGCGCTCGTGGGGGGGAGGTGGGCATTAAATCGAGGCTTTAGTAAATCAGGGTATTAAAGGGTGCTTGCTGTAAAAAAACATTACTGGCATTAAAGATTAAACGAAAGATAAATAAATGTTAACATTGAGGAGATGGAAGATGACATTTATACTAAAGTAAGAACGGGCGGTCAGCTGGATGGAAACTGGTACGGGGGATGGGGGGGGGGAGGTAATGTTAACTTATTCTCCCTTCACTCAGCCACCCTCACCCCTTTAGCTCAGATTTCCTTTCTCCACACTCCTATAAATTTAGGCACCCTAGCCTTAACCCCCCCCACCCCAGCCTCTCATTTCCTCGCCCTTACAACTTTAAAAAAAGTCGATTTGCATACGCCTCTGACTATGACGTCATAACAACGTCACTGCCGCCTGTCCTTGATGAACCTGACGCCACACGTCACATGTCACACCTACAGCCGCCAGTTTCTTCACCTGGCCATGTGTTATACGACAGTGATGTGCCGTGATGGACACCAGAGGTCACTGTGGACCACATCTAGTCGCCCAGCGTGCACCCAACGACCTGGAAGAGCGGCTTCTACTCTATGGGAAGGTATAACTTAAAATCTTCAGGGAAGAATAAGAGAGATAACGAACATGCACGTTTAACATTTCATAACATTAAAAACCTAACCTTAGCCCTAGACAGGATCACCAACACTAACTTTAGCCCTAGACAGGGTCACCAACACTAACCTTAGCCATAGATAGGGTCACCAACACTAACTTTAGCCCTAGATAGGGTCACCAACACTAACCTTAGCCCTAGACAGGATCACCAACACTAACCTTAGCCCTAGACAGGATCACCAACACTAACTTTAGCCCTAGACAGGGTCACAAACACTAACCTTAGCCATAAATAGGGTCACCAACACTAACTTTAGCCCTAGATAGGGTCACCAACACTAACCTTAGCCCTAGACAGGATCACCAACACTAACCTTAGGCCTAGATAGGGTCACCAACACTAACCTTAGCCCTAGACAGGG
This sequence comes from Radix auricularia, assembly GCA_002072015.1. NCBI lineage: Eukaryota > Metazoa > Mollusca > Gastropoda > Lymnaeidae > Radix > Radix auricularia. Next base: position 529,326 of record MUZC01000625.1, on the reverse strand, counting down.
TCACCAACACTAACCTTAGCCCTAGACTAGACAGGGTCACCAACACTAACCTTAGCCCCAGACAAGGTCACCAACACTAACCTTAGCCCTAGCCCAAGTTATAACCTTGACGTTGTTCCTAACCGTAACCCTGTTGCTAGCGCTAACTTAAACCCAATAACCTAATTCATAGCGCCTACAAAAAAAGTTTTTCCTGAAACTCAACATTCGGTCTAGCTGGCATCTTAGTCCTACGTTGACCTAGGTACTACAGTCCTACCCTAGGTACTACAGTCTTACCCCTATGTACTACAGTCCTACCCTTAGGTACTACAGCCCTAAACTTGACCTAACCCTAAACTTATTTCTATATGTAACCATAACATTGGACCTATCCCTAACTCTAACCTTGATCCTAACCTTTGACAAATCCTTAACAAAACATTTGACCTATCCTTATCCCCAACCTTGCACCTATCTCTAACCTTAAACTATGATCAATCCATCACAAAAACCTTGAAATGTCCCTAACCCTAACCTTGGTCTAAGCCCCAACCTTAGACCTACCCCTACCCTAAGCTTACTCCTAGCTTTATCTGATCTCTAACACTAACGTTGGTCTAAGCCCCAACCTTAGACCTACCCCTACCCTAAGCTTACTCCTAGCTTTATCTGATCTCTAACACTAACGTTGAATAATTTTCCGAAACTGACATTCGACTTCCTAAATATCATTCGATATCTGATTATCACGTAACATTTACTAACGACACTCCTTAAATGATAAACCGTCAAACACACACACAAACTCGCACACACACACACACATACACACTCACACACACACTCACATACACATACACACATACACACACATATACACACTCACACACACACACACATACACATACACACACATACACACTCACACAATCACACCCACACACACACAAACTCACAAACACACACACATAAACACGCACAGCTCAATCCTCTCCTTCCTCAATTCAACGCATAATCCACTATTCACTGCATGACCTTAACCTGTACCGTACTTGCCATGATAACATTCAACTCCGCCATCATTTTCTTACAGAGTATAAACAGCTTTTCTTTACCTGCTGTTTTTCTCTCTCCTCTTTTCCAGGATGTAACAGGGGAAAAACGAGTTTCGGGACTTCCCAGAAAGAATTTAAAAAAAAAAAAAAAAATCTGCAACCACCGAGTGACTGCCACGCTGACTCTGTAATGTTGGGACGATACATTACACTTCCTTGAATAGACGACTAAAATAAAATAAAAAAAGAAATTCCCACTGCCTTTGTGATATCTGTCAACTGTTAGTGGGAATTATTATTTTTTAAAAAAAAATCAGTTTAGATGTTGGAATGAAATTCTGCAAAACTAAAATTAATTTTGACTGTACACATGCTTAAAAATGAAAAGATATGAAGGAATTTTCACCAGGGATACATTTTTTTTTTTACTTTATCTTTACTTTATCTTAGTATGCAGACGCTCCTTCTATGCAGAAGATAATTGCGTCCACAGACCATGAGAGATGATCTGTTGGCAAGTGATGCAGCGGTCACAGTGACGCATTACCCCAGCCGCCTAACTATTGTCTAGTTAGGTACCCATTCGGAGCTGGGTGACTCGGGGACTCCTCTGGCCCCGAGAACAAATCCTCACTTTCGTGTGGATTCGAACTCGTGACCATCAGTATGACAGTCGAGAGCACTACCTCTCGACCACCACGTCCCACGTTAAATTGTATTTTGGGAAACAAGGTGACAGCCAACACAGCAAGTGGTCTTGTTAGTAATAAATGGCCGTGTTAGTGAACAACGAGACATGAATGGCTGGGGCCTGGTGGATGTGGCTGATTCGTACCTGAATAGTAAATGATTGGTACCTGATTGGCGGTGCCGGGCCTAGCAATTACGGGGCCCTAAGCGGATGATTGGTACCTGATTGGCGGTGCCGGGCCTAGCAATTACGGGGCCCTATGCGGCTTAGTATGCGAAACGGATTGCGCGGAGCCCGGTTTGGGTGGGGATAAGGAATTAATTATGATAACAAGTGAAAATTAAGATAAGCGGGGCCCATGAAAGCACGGGGCCCACTGCAGCCGTATAGGTTTCAGTAGCCTAAGATCGGCCCTGCTGAGTGGTAATATATATATATATATATGTATATGTATGTATGTATAAACGCTTCAACAATTAACAATTAAATTTGCTTGGTATTTTGTGAAGCTCTTGAAAAGAAAAAGAAGTAGGAAAAATAAAGTCCTTTATCACTGGCATCATGCATTTTTAATATCTAATATTAATAAGGCTTATCACTGCAGCAATCAAAGAACAAAAGTAGAAGCATTTTATGCTCAGATATATCCTCTAAATAAGCAAATTTACTCAGAAATCAAAATAAAACGGAGGAGAATGTACATCTTTATTTGAGAAGGGTAATTGATCTTAGACATCGGAGAAAGGAAGTCGACATTGGAGAAAGGAAGTCGCTATTGGAGAAAGGAAGTCGACATTGGAGAAGGGAAGGCGACATTGGAGAAAGGAAGTCGATATTGGAGAAAGGAAGTCGACATTGGAGAAAGGAAGTCGACATTGGAGAAAGGAAGTCGACATTGGAGAAAGGAAGTCGACATTGGAGAAAGGAAGTCGACATTGGATAAGGGACTTTTACTTTGGCTTAATCCGATAGCATATGAAGAATCTTGACATCGACCTTACAACTACGGGGAAATAATTTGAAAAGCCGATTCAAGTCAATTTCTGCATGGCTTAATTAGCAGGCAGCCCAATATTTGTGATATTTACACACAGGAAGTTTTTCAAGTATTTTTCTCTTCGTCTTCTGCAGTTCAGAGAAAAGAGTAAACTACCACATATATTTTTTCTTTCTTTCTTGATATTTATTTCTTCCATCTCATAACTATACAAAATTGACGTTGAAAGCCATTCACTTTCATGATTACTACACACCATTGAATTTGTCACCCATTGGCTTAAACAATTGCCTAATACTTACAACTAAAATCGTCTGCTGAAATTACAATGACCATTCTCTCCCCCACGTGACATAATTCTTCCGGGTGTTGTTCCTGTGCGACTCGCTGTCACGCTTAGATCACATGAGTTATCCCCCCCCCCCTGTCTGGTCCAGGTCCCGGATCTAAAAAGTTTCCGAATTCGTTGTCAACTCTAACTGAGTCATTTGTTAGGCTGTCGCGACACGTCACAGCGCTCCAGCTTGTAAGTAGGAAAACCCTGCAGTCAGTCACATGCAGATCTCTTTAAATGGATAGATTTTGTTTTTGTTTGGTACATATAGTATTAGAGTGAAAAAACATAAAATTAAGCCGCCAAAACGTTAAGTTTTTGTGTGTAACAAGCAGGGGCGTAGCTGTATTTTCATGGGCGGGGCAAGAGCTTAGTAAGACATTGGTGTGGTAAAGAAAAATCACATGACTTAAAATACCAACTACCAACCTAAACATACATAATCAAGGGCCATTCGTGCCCACCTCCAACCCCATTCCGACTTTTTAAAAAAACATTGAACAGATAATAACATTGTTGATTGCTAGTTAACTACAACAGAAACATGTTACCACTATGATGAATGACTTCCTCTTTTAGCCCAGTCATAAGTCATTGCTATACAAGTCTTAAGTCATCACTAGGGCTAGAGCATTGTCTTCTCCACCAGCCCCCCCCCCACCGTCTCCTGTCAACAACCTGACATCATTAAAACACCATACACCTCCAGGCCCCAGACCCCGCCCCTTCTATGACAAAGTCTCATCTCTTTCTCCCTCGCTTCCTAATATCGAGTGTTGTCCGGTAATTTGTCCGTCAGAATATAGAACCGGTTGTGATGATGCCGTCTGGCGATGGTGTCTGGTGGTGGTGTCTAGTTGTTGGTGCTATCTTGCTGCTGGTGGTGGTGTACGTTAGTGAGGATGCCGTCTGGCTGGTGGTGGTGTTGTACGTTAGTGAGGATGCCGTCTGGCTGGTGGTGGTGGTGTACGTTAATGAGGATGCCGTCTGGCTGGTGGTGGTGATGTACGTTAGTGAGGATGCCGTCTGGCTGCTGGTGGTGGTGTACGTTAGTGAGGATGCCGTCTGGGTGGTGGTGGTGTACGTTAGTGAGGATGCCGTCTGGCTGGTGGTGGTGATGTACGTTAGTGAGAATGCCGTCTGGCTGGTGATGGTGTAAGTTAGTGAGGATGCCGTCTGGCTGGTGGTGGTGATGTACGTTAGTGAGGTGCCGTCTGGCTGGTGGTGGTGGTGTACGTTAGTGAGGATGCCGACTGGCTGCTGGTGGTGGTGTACGTTAGTGAGGATGCCGTCTGGCTGGTGGTGGTGGTGATGTACGTTAGTGAGGATGCCGTCTGGCTGGTGGTGGTGTACGATAGTGAGGATGCCGTCTGGGTGGTGGTGGTGTACGTTAGTGAGGATGCCGTCTGGCTGGTGGTGGTGGTGTTGTATGTTAGTGAGGATGTCGCCTGGCTGGTGGTGGTGGTGTTGTACGTTAGTGTGGATGCCGTCTGGCTGGTGGTGGTGGTGTTGTACGTTAGTGTGGATGCCGTCTGGCTGGTGGTGGTGGTGTTGTATGTTAGTGAGGATGCAGTCTGGCTGGTGGTGGTGGTGTACGTTAGTGAGGATGCCGTCTGGGTGGTGGTGATGTTGTACGTTAGTGAGGATGCCGTCTGGCTGCTGGTGGTGGTGTACGTTAGTGAGGATGCCGTCTGGCTGCTGGGGGTGG
>MUZC01000625.1:490853-506044 GCA_002072015.1 Radix auricularia | reverse complement strand
CCCCCCCCCACTCTCCACCCTTTTCCTAAAAACAAACAAACAAACTGTAAGTTCCTGCCTATCCAATCAAATTTCGACCTCTTTAAAAAGCATCTTGTCTTTTCCTCTGTTCAAAGCATCATGGCTTGTCCCCCACTGTATCACTTGCTGATATATTTGGTTATCGCCGGTGTATTACTGGCTGACATTCGTTATCGTTGAGTTTCATGACCAAATAGAACCAGCTGATAGGTTTGTCATCATTCTGACCAACGAGTTTGCTTGTTTGGGTATGTTATCATCTGCTCCTTGTTTACAATGTGTTATCGCCCATGAAATCTCCGCCGTGCTATTTCTAAGAGGCGGATGTAGGGGAATGAGACAGTGGACGCCGTAGTTTCAGTAAAGACGTTTAAATTTAGACTTTACTCTCAAGGTCGCTGTGGCTAGAAGGTCAACTCATGTTTAATTTTAGACGACAGTCTGTAGAGTGCACGGTCTAAAAACAATTAATAAACAAAGCCGACACGTGGAGCAGTTTCTTTCCCAAAAGGGGTTATTTTTGTGAGGTCCACCTTGTCATTTATGGATGACCACTGTACTAAAATATTCATGCTATAACGGGTGCAACTACCAGCTTTCCATTGTATATTTATTGTGCCACTTTGGCTCTGTGAGGACATCCCCAAATATATCGATGAAAAAAAACTAAGCTGCAGCCATACACTCAAGTTAACACAACCGCTCGGTGTAATTCTCTTACACAAACAAGTTAACAGCCACTCGGTGAAATTCTCTTACACAAACAAGTTAACAACCGCTCGGTGTAATTCTCTTACACAAACAAGTTAACACAACCGCTTGGTGTAATTCTCTTACACAAACAAGTTAACACAACCGCTCGGTGTAATTCTCTTACACAAACAAGTTAACACAACCACTCGGTGTAATTCTCTTACACAAACAAGTTAACACAACCACTTGGTGTAATTCTCTTACACAAACAAGTTAACACAACCACTCGGTGTAATTCTCTTACACAAACAAGTTAACACAACCGCTTGGTGTAATTCTCTTACACAAACAAGTTAACAGCCGCTCGGTGTAATTCTTTTACACAAACAAGTTAACACAACCGCTCGGTGTAATTCTCTTACACAAACAAGTTAACACAACCACTCGGTGTAATTCTCTTACACAAACAAGTTAACACAACCACTCGGTGTAATTCTCTTACACAAACAAGTTAACACAACCGCTCGGTGTAATTCTCTTACACAAACAAGTTAACTACCGCTCGGTGTAATTTGTTACAGAATAATACACAAGGTCTTTGTATGACGTCTGTTAGATTCAAACATAAGGCTGGTATACAACTTCTCCACGTAATCTTTCGTAACTATAATACAGATCATCCGTGTAAGATGGTTGATGTTTGTTCTACTCCAGCATGAGGCCGAGGTTTGAAACCACTGGATGTAATTCTGTTAAAGAAGAGTGCTACAATTTAGTTTATCGTGTACGAGGTTAGCTGGACTCCAGCAGTAGGCTGAAGTTTGAAACCACTGGATGTAACTCTGTTAAAGAAGAGTGCTACAATTCAGTTTATCGTATAAGAAGTTAGCTGGGTTCCAGAGCGAGGCTGACATGTAAAACGCTGGATATCAAACGCCTTGAAAACGTCAACTTAAATAGCGCCCATGCTAATATCTTTGAATTGTTCGCCATGTTGAAGTATCTGGGTCGAAGGCTGCAAACAGTGAGCTGCAGCCGCACACAAAAATGATCGTCCTCATCAAATTAAATCAATCCCTAGCTGTGACGTCTTTTATCCCCTAACAAGATCTCTTAACCACGGACAAATGCACACAAATATGTTGCACAAACTTGGTTGAGAATACAACTATACGTTAGAATGCTATAAATGTTTACTATTACAATGTGGAATAGAAATTTCTCAAAATTTTTTTCAGACTTAAAGCTCTTTATTATGCTGACTTTTCATTTCGTTTGTTAATGATTGGGGTATTGATAATCGATTTTGACTCACTCCATAATCTCGAGTGAAGCTTGGAATGTTGTATCTTAGACCACTCCACCCCTTCCAAATAAGAGGCCTTTTATGTTCAGTCGGTCACAAGTAAATTCCCTTTACCCTCTTTTGACCTCTGGATTCACCCAATTCCTTGTGTCCATTTGACCTGACTCACTTACGACCCTCAATTAAGGGGATCTTATACGTGGATGTTTAAATAATCACAAGCGTCTTAGAGCTTAACGAGAATTAAAACAAGTTTCTTGTTGTTTTTTAAAATAATAAAGCAGAAGAAAGGATACACCAATGATTTTCATAAAAATACAGAGACACCCATGCAGTGTATAACAAACATATTTAACACATTGCGATGAGACTCTACTAACGTAAGAACCGTTGATAGATGCGTGTTTGTATCTTGTACTGATCATTTGTTGACGTTACTGCACAGAAGTGACGGCTAATGTCATGTATACGGGTCACCCCTAATTGTAGTTGTAGAATCTGATACGGTTCACCTCCTGGACACCATACTCAGTAAAGTGCACGGAGTAACTCCTGGGTCACAATCACAAGAGACCTGGGGGGCGGGGGTGGGGGTGCTAGAGTCAGGTGAGCGGTTCTCTGGGGGTTCCCCTATGGTCAGGGTCGGCCTTATGGTTAGGGCTGGTCGATAATCAGGGGTGGGTGGGTCATCTGGTCAAAGATGGTCTTTGGATCATAGGTGTATTTATTCAAGTCAGTTTGGTTCATATGGTTGACTTTCAAAGTGACAAAGGGTCAAAGGGTTCTCATTGTTTTGTTTGGAATTCCACTCAAACACCAATATAATTATAGTCGTGTAAAAGCAGAGTAAAATTGGAACGTAAAGTGACACGGCGATAGAAAGACCCTTGCAACCACAGGATATCATCAAACTGAAATGAACGCTATGTTAAAATACTTCACGTTCACAGCTCACAGCTGTAGGCACAATTCTCATGTTTCAAAACAAATCTCTTCAATACTGGACACAAACACCGTCCTACCAACACCTGAACATGTATTACTGGACACAAACACCGTTCTACCAACACCTGAACATGTAATACTGGACGCAAACACCGTCCTACCAACACCTGAACATGTATTACTGGACACAAACACCGTCCTACCAACACCTGAACATGTAATACTGGACACAAACACCGTCCTACCAACACTTCAACATGTATTACTGGACACAAACACCGTCCTACCAACACCTCAACATGTAATACTGGACACAAACACCGTCATACCAACATCTGAACATGTATTACTGGACACAAACACCGTCCTACCAACACCTGAACATGTATTATACTGGACACAAACACCGTTCTACCAACACCTCACCATGTATTACTGGACACAAACACCGTCCTACCAACACCTCAACATGTAATACTGGACACAAACACCGTCCTACCAACACCTGAACATGTATTATACTGGACACAAACACCGTTCTACCAACACCTCAACATGTATTACTGGACACAAACACCGTTATACCAACACCTCAACATGTATTACTGGACACAAACACCGTCCTACCAACACCTGAATATGTATTACTGGACACAAACACAGTCCTACCAACACCTGAATATGTATTACTGGACACAAACACCATCCTACCGACACGTGAACATGTATTATACTGGACACAAACACCGTCCTACCAACACCTGAGCATGTATTATACTGGACACAAACACCATCCTACCAAATCCTGAAGATGTATTATACTGGACACAAACACCGTCCTACCAACACCTTAACATGTATTACTGGACACAAACACCGTCCTACCAACATCTAAAGATGTATTACTGGACGCAAACACCGTCCTACCAACACCTGAACATGTATTATACTGGACACAAACACCGTTCTACCAACACCTGAACATGTATTATACTGGACACAAACACCGTCCTACCAACACCTGAACATGTATTATACTGGACACAAACACCATCCTACCAACACCTGAACATGTATTATACTGGACACAAACACCGTCCTACCAACATCTAAAGATGTATTACTGGACACAAACACAGTCCTACCAACACCTGAACATGTATTACTGGACACAAACACCATACTACCGACACGTGAACATGTATTATACTGGACACAAACACCGTCCTACCAACACCTGAACATGTATCATACTGGACACAAACACCATCCTACCAACACCTGAACATGTATTATACTGGACACAAACACCGTCCTACCAACACCTTAACATGTATTACTGGACACAAACACCGTCCTACCAACATCTAAAGATGTATTACTAGACACAAACACCGTCCTACCAACACCGGAAAAATGGTCCACTTTGATTGCCTGAGAAAACGTCATTGATGAGACGTCAAGAAACGTCCTCTATTTGAATCTGATATCAGACGACATGATCTACGGAACAATGTCGGTCAGTCAGTCACAGAAACCACAAACAAACCAACAGATAAAGTGCCGGATATCTTCACCAACAAGAGGTCCCATAAAAACACTGCAAGCGTGCTGGGTGCATAATATTTTTCTGTAAGCCTTGATGCAATAAATATATCGTGCACTCCGAGGTCGTTAACAACTTAACATATGAATGTTAGTTACGGGGCGTAAAAGAAATGGGCGGTGGCGTACGAAGGGGGCAGTGGAAGGGGCGTTAGAGCTGATTCGGGTTCTTAGATAGGCAGTTACTGTGAGTTAATTGACATGTTGTTTGAAGGGACTTTAGCAGGCGTAAAGATCTTTATCGCCGGTTCTGTGTTATCCCTCCTGCTATTGTTCTGGCAGCCCTGTTCTTTACTTGTTTTTTTACTCTTAAAATAAGTATTCACGGTCTATGATAGGAAATTTATTCATATTTTTTAAGTCAAATATCTATCTATTCTTGATGTCGAAGTTCGTCACTTCATTTGGGGTGTTGATGTTGAGAGTTGGTGGAAAGGGGGGGGGGTAATGCCCACGTTTCCTCAGGTGATATTTAAAATACCTGACTGCCTGACACTCGCACCAGATGAACCCTAGAATACGGCGAAGCTTCCAGCAACATGTTTACCTCAAGTCACCTGATTGGATGCAGGTCAGTGGCACCACCTGGCAACCCACCTCATTCCCTGAGCTGATTTTGTTTGCCACGGTGAGTAAAAGGTCGGGACAGTTCTCGAAAGCACAAATGATGTAACAAAATATCAAGTTTGAGATACAGAGCACTGCCCTACAAACATCAAGTTTGAGATACAGAACACTGCCCTACAATCAACATGAAGTTTGAGATACAGAGCACTGCCCTACAAACATCAAGTTTGAGATACAGAGCACTGCCCTACAAACAACATCAAGTTTGTGATACAGAACACTGCCCTACAAACAACATCAAGTTTGAGATACAGAGCACTGCCCTACAGATATCACGTTTGAGATACAGAGCACTGCCCTACAGATATCAAGTTTGAGATACGGAGCACTGCCCTACAGATATAAAGTTTGAGATACAGAGCACTGCCCTACATATATCAAGTTTGAGATACAGAGCACTGCCCAACAAATATCAAGTTTGAGATACAGAGCACTGCCCTACAGATATCAAGTTTGAGATACAGAGCACTGCCCTACAAACAATATCAAGTTTGAGATACAGAGCACTGCCCTACAGATATCAAGTTTGAGATACAGAGCACTGCCCTACAAATAACATCAAGTTTGAGATGCAGAGCACAGCCCTACAAACAACAAGTTTGAGATACAGAGCACTGCCCTACAGATATCAAGTTTGAGATACAGAGCACTGCCCTACAGATATCAAGTTTGAAATACAGAGCACTGCCCTACAGATATCAAGTTTGAAATACAGAGCACTAACCTACAAACAATATCAAGTTTGAGATACAGATCACTGCCCTACAGATATCAAGTTTGAGATACAGAGCACTGCCCGACAAACAACATCAAGTTTGAGATACAGAGCACTGCCCTACAAACATCAAGTTTGAGATACAGAGCACTGCCCTACAAACAACATCAAGTTTGATATACAGAGCACTGTCCTACAAACATCAAGTTTGAGATACAGAGCACTGCCCTACAAACATCATCAAGTTTGAGATACAGAGCACTGCCCTACACACATCAAGTTTGAGATACAGAGCACTGCCCTACAAACATCAAGTTTGAGATACAGAGCACTGCCCTACAAACAACATCAAGGTTGAGATACAGAGCACTGCCCTACAAACATCAAGTTTGAGATACAGAGCACTGCCCTACAAACATCAAGTTTGAGACACAGAGCACTGCCCTACAAACAACATCAAGGTTGAGATACAGAGCACTGCCCTACAGATATCAATTTTGAGATACAGAGCACTGCCCTACAGATATCAAGTTTGAGATACAGAGCACTGACCTACAGATATCAAGTTTGAGATACAGAGCACTGCCCTACAAACAATATCAAGTTTGAGATGCAGAGCACTGCCCTACAGATATCAAGTTTGAGATACAGAGCACTGCCCTACAGATATCAAGTTTGAGATACAGAACACTGCCCTACAAAAAATATCAAGTTTGAGATACAGAGCACTGCCCTACACACAACATCATGTTTGAGATACAGAGCACTGCCCAACACACAACATCAAATTTGAGATACAGAGCACTGGCCTTCAAACAATATAAAGTTTGAGATACAGAGCACTGCCCTACAAACATCAAGTTTGAGATACAGAGCACTGCCCTACAAACAACATCAAGTTTGAGATACAGAGAACTGCCCTACAAACATCAAGTTTGAGATACGGAGCACTGCCCTACAAACAACATCAAGTTTGAGATACAGTGCACTGCCCTACATACGTCAAGTTTGAGATACAGAGCACTGCCCTACAAACAACATCTAGTTTGAGTTACAGAGCACTGCCCTACAAACATCAAGTTTGAGATACAGAGCACTGCCCTACAAACATCACGTTTGAGATACAGAGCACTGACCTACAGATATCAAGTTTGAGATACAGAGCACTGCCCTACAAACAACATCAAGTTTGAGATACAGAACACTGCCCTACAAACATCAAGTTTGAAATACAGAACACTTCACTACAAAAAATATCAAGTTTGAGATACAGAGCACTGCCCTACACACAACATCATGTTTGAGATACAGAGCACTGCCCAACACACAACATCAAGTTTGAGATACAGAGCACTGGCCTTCAAACAATATCAAGTTTTAGATACAGAGCACTGCCCTACAAACATCAAGTTTGAGATACAGAGCACTGCCCTACAAACATCAAGTTTGAGATACAGAGCACTGCCCTACAAACATCAAGGTTGAGATACAGAGCACTGCCCTACAAACATCAAGTTTGATATACAGAGCACTGTCCTACAAACATCAAGTTTGAGATACAGAGCACTGCCCTACAAACAACATCAAGTTTGAGATACAGAGAACTGCCCTACAAACATCAAGTTTGAGATACAGAGCACTGCCCTACAAACATCAAGTTTGAGATACGCAGCACTGCCCTACAAACATCAAGTTTGAGATACGCAGCACTGGCCTTCAAACAATATCAAGTTTGAGATACAGAGCACTGCCCTACAAACATCAAGTTTGAGATACAGAGCACTGCCCTACAAACATCAAGTTTGAGATACAGAGCACTGCCTTACAAACATCAAGTTTGAGATACAGAGCACTGCCCTACAAACAACATCAAGTTTGAGATACAGAGCACTGCCCTACAAACATCAAGTTTGAGATACAGAACACTGGCCTTCAAACAATATCAAGTTTGAGATACAGAGCACTGCCCTACAAACAACATCAAGTTTGAGATACAGAGCACTGCCCTACAAACAACATCAAGTTTGAGATACAGAGCACTGCCCTACATACGTCAAGTTTGAGATACAGAGCACTGCCCTACAAACATCAAGTTTGAGATACAGAGCACTGCCCTACAAACAACATCAAGTTTGAGATACAGAGAACTGCCCTACAAACATCAAGTTTGAGATACAGAGCACTGCCCTACAAACATCAAGTTTGATATACGGAGCACTGCCCTACATACGTCAAGTTTGAGATACAGAGCACTGCCCTACAAACAACATCAAGTTTGAGATACAGTGCACTGCCCTACATAAGTCAAGTTTGAGATACAGAGCACTGCCCTACAAACAACATCAAGTTTGAGATACAGAGCACTGCCCTACAAACATCAAGTTTGAGATACAGAGCACTGCCCTACAAACATCACGTTTGAGATACAGAGCACTGCCCTACAAACATCAAGTTTGAGATACAGAGCACAGACCTACAAGCAATATCAAGTTTGAGATACAGAGCACTGCCCTAGAAACAACAACAAGGCTAACTTGCAATCAAATAAACAGTCAAAGAAATCTTGCTCCGAATGAAGTTTCTGTGATGTTTATGAATTATATTTAGCTACCACCAAACGGTTTACTATAGAATACAGTTAGCTACCATCAAACAATGCACTATAGAATTCAGTTAGCTACCATCAAACAGTTCACTATAGAATACAGTTAGCTATCATCAAACAATTCACTATAGAATTCAGTTAGCTACCATCAAACAGTTCACTATAGAATACAGTTAGCTATCATCAAACAGTTCACTATAGAATACAGTTAGCTACCACCAAACATTTCACTATAGAATACAGTTAGGTACCATCAAACAGTTCACTATAGAATACAGTTAGCTACCATCAAACAGTTCACTATAGAATACAGTTAGCTACCATCAAACAGTTCACTATAGAATACAGTTAGCTACCATCAAACAGTTTACTATAGAATTCAGTTAGCTACCACCAAACAGTTCACTATAGAATTCAGTTAGCTACCACCAAACAGTTCATTATAGAATACAGTTAGCTACCATCAAACAGTTCACTATAGAATTTACTTGGCTACCACCAAACAGTTCACTATTGAATACAGTTAGCTACCATCAAACAGTTCACTATAGAATACAGTTAGCTACCATCAAACAGTTCACTATAGAATACAGTTAGCTACCATCAAACATTTCACTATAGTATTCCGTTAGCTACCGTCAAACAGTTCACTATAGAGTTTAGTTAGCTATACCAACAAACAGTTTACTATAGAATTCAGTTAGCTACCACCAAACAGTTCACTATAGAATTCAGTTAGCTACCATGAAACAGTTCACTATAGAATTTACTTAGCTACCACCAAACAGTTAACTATAGAATTTACTTAGCTACCACCAAAAAGTTCACTATATAATTTAGTTAGCTATACCACCAAACAGTTCACTATAGAATTCATTTACCTACCACAAAAATGGTTCACAATAAAATTTTATCTTCCAGGATCTCACATGACTCTCAGAAACAAAAAACTTTTTGGCAAATTGAGCGCGCTATTAAGGGGTCATTTTCAAAAAGACTCCCAATAAAAGGCCCTTGCAGCAATATAACTATCGTAGGCTGTCCTCTGCCTCATGCCATTTGTCTCGGTCCTGTGCTGACCATTGGGAGTTGAACGACAGGCCGGTCCATTCCTTGATGATGTCCTACCATCTCTTCTTTTCCCTCCCAATTTTTTATTCCTCCCTGGACTGTGCTTTGCATTATAGTCTTCAGATATTGCAACGTGTCCATACCATCTTTTTTATGTTAATGTTTTATGTTAATTTTTTTTAAAAACTGAGGTGAGAAGGTCCTTGTGTGGAAAGGTCCTTGTGTGGAAAGGTCCTCGTTTGGACCAATGACTGTTGTTATTTCATGGCAGACCGCTTCCTTAGTGGCATGCTCCGTGTATCTTGTGGAAACATCTCATTTCTAGGAAAAGGATTATTTTTATTGGAGGTCTGCTGTTAGTGTCCAGGCTTCACGTTCAAACCAGAAGACTCCCGTCTACAGAGAGCAAATCATTCCAGTTTTCAAATATGATATTTGGCGTTTAAGTCATTATAAACTAAGCAAATCAACTCGAACTTACCAAACCGAAACAGCCAACAAAATTCTTATAGGTGTTAATAAATATATAAAGTAAACACTACTTGTGTGATTTCAAGATTTAAATCTATATAACAGTATACTTATGAGACGTGCGAAGAGAAAAAAAAAAGTGGGAAAAAGGGTGAGTGGGGGGAGAGATTGAGAGAGAGTTGAGTTTAATTTAAACATCTCAAGTTCTGTACACACTATAGCATGGGGCATTCAGTAAACAACAAACTTTAACGTCGGCATTCAGTACACAACACACTTTAACGTCGGGCATTCAGTACACAACACACTTTAACGTCGGGCATTCAGTACACAACACACTTTAACGTCGGGCATTCAGTAAACAACACACTTTAACGTCGGGCATTCAGTAAACAACACACTTTAACGTCGGACATTCAGTAAATAACACACTTTAACGTCGGGCATTCAGTAAACAACACACTTTAACGTCGGGCATTCAGTAAACAACACACTCTAACCTCGGGCATTCAGTACATAACACACTTTAACTTCGGTGTCGCCTCTAGGGGAAAAGTTACATGGAGGTACGTCCTCCCTCCCCCCTCAACCTTTTGTCAGTTTGTTTTAATTTTAAGATGTTATATATTTAGGTCAACCATAAATCAAATTCAGTCACGTTTGATGTCGTCTGCCTCCAATGACTCAGACATTGGTGTCTGGTCTTTTCTTTATGACATCACCAATTAAACTCTCACATGATTAAGCCCCGCTGTCAACATCGACTAAAACGGACACGTTCACGTCATCATTTCTAGATCACTGAAATATGTTCTAGTCTTTTTTTAGTGTGTCTTTATAACAGTGCATGTATATAATAAGAATAATTCTAAATGAGCAGCAAAGAATTACTTCTACTGTTAAACTTTCAACCCATAGAAAACCTTTTTAGTTAAAGCTTTGAATGTAAGCACTATCGGTAATTCCCTGTAAATCAATTTTTGTGTGTGTGTTTTATTGGGAAAGTAGGTAAGAAAAAAATTTCCGATGTAAAATATTTAGATCTATCTACATGTATTTAAAAAAAGTGTACAACTTTTTATTTAATGTACCTGGAAGAGTAGGACAATTGACATGAATGGGGGAATTGGGAATTCTATTTAGTGTCGGTGATATGAATTTAGCATAACACTATTCGAATGGTTTTAAATGGGGACCTAGGGGGCGCGGTGGTCAAAGTGTTAGTGCGCTGCGGCACTACAAATTCCAAAATAAAAATAAAAATAATAAATCGGTCACGGGCTCAAATCCTGGTTCTGGCACCCCTACGGGTAGATGATGCTCATTAAAACCTTGGCTGGTAGTTCATCTAGGAGAAGGAAACTCCGAATACAAATCCTCCGCTGCCTTGCGGGTATACCTGCCTTGCGGGTAAGGCTAAGGGGTTAAACCCTGAAAGAAAATCAGGAATTGGAGCACCTACAGGCGGTCTATACATAAGACTTATGTACATACCGGCAGCTCCTGCGACGCCAATGGAAGCCAAGCTGCATCGACGCAAGTCGTTCCCTTGGTTACACCATTGACGTGGAGAGGGGGATATGCAGCAGCTAATTCTCCATAATACCCGCCAAGGCTTGCATCACCTCTGGAGAGGACACTCCAGCGTCGCCGCAAGGTGTCGACAAAACACGGGAAGCAGCAGTTACGGTTATAAGCCAAAGCTCAATTGACGTAGAGCTAGGCGCCAGGGGCTGCTTCCGACGGTGGGAGAGACTACCAATGTCTCACTGGACAGCTACCGCCCGCCTCACCTGGGCAGCCCCCAGTCAAATAGGTGCTATCCCGTCATGGCCTGCCTTCTCCACTGGGTGCGTGGAGATTAGAGTACCACTCAACAAGTGGGCCACTAAGCCCTGCACCAAGAAATACAAAAAAGAAAAAGAAGACCCCAGCTCTTCGAATCGCTAGCTGGAACGTGAGGACTATGTGTCCCGGCATCACTGATGATCTGCAGTCCATAAACGACACACGGAAGACAGGAATAATCGATAGAGAACTTAAAAGGCTAAAGATTGACATAGCATGCCTTCAGGAGACCAGGCTCCCAGACAACGGTTCACTCAAAGAGGCCAATTACACCTTCTTCTGGCAAGGCAGACCGAAAGACGAACCTAGACAGCATGGTGTGGGTTTCGCTGTTAAAAACACTCTTCTACCATCCATTGAACCACCGTCATCAGGCACGGAGAGGATCCTCACTCTAAGACTCAGAACAACTGCGGGCCCAGCAAACATTCTTAGTGTGTATGCCCCAACACTCTATTCAACTCCGGAAGAGAAGGACCAGTTCTATGGAGCGTTAGACCAGGCAATAGCCGGCATCCACAAAGACGAGGCAATCTATCTCCTAGGAGATTTCAATGCTAGAGTGGGGAGCGACCACGAAGCCTGGCCCACCTGCCTTGGACTATTTGGAAGAGGAAAGTTAAATGAAAATGGACAAAGGCTTCTGGAATTGTGCTGCTCACGAGGCTTGTGTGTGACCAACACTTTCTTCAAGTGCAAGGATATACATCAAGTATCTTGGAGACACCCTCGATCCCACCAATGGCACCAGCTGGACCTCATTATCACCAGGCGTGCACAACTAGCTAGCGTCCTACTCACTCGCAGCTATCACAGTGCCGACTGTGACACGGATCATTCCCTTGTCGCCAGCAAAGTACGAATAATGAGGAAAAACTCGTACCACACAAAGAAAAAGGGAAGTCCACGCATCAATACCTCCTGCATGAAAGACCCTGCGATAGCGCAGCTGTTCAAAGACAAGGTGAAGGAAAGTCTCTCAAAGATGTCCCCATGCGTCACCATTGACTCCAAATGGACGCAACTGAGAGACACAATCTATACATCCGCAATACAAGCCTTTGGCAAAAAATCTCACAAAAACACGGACTGGTTTGATGAACATTGGGACGAGATGAAACCCGTCACTGAAGCAAAAAGGAAAGCTCTTATGGCTTACAAGGAAAAGCCTACACCTGACAATTTGCATGCTTTAAAAACAGCTAAGTCACTTGCCCAAAAGGTTGCACGTAAATGTGTCAATACCTACTGGCTTAAGCTCTGTTCCAGTATACAATCAGCTGCAGACATGGGCAATGCAAAAGTCATGTACGAAAACATCAAAAAGGCAACGGGCCCCTTGACGTCAAAAGCTGCTCCCCTAAAGTCCAAAAATGGAGAAATTATTCAAGACCAGGCAGCACAGCTAAAACGGTGGGTTGAGCATTATCTGGAATTGTATTCAACAGTTACCACAGTCTCCAGCACCGCTCTAGATGACATCCCAGATATGCCACTCATGGAAGAACTTGATGTCGTGCCCACACAGGAAGAGCTGAGCAAAGCAATTGACAGTCTAGCTTGTGGAAAAGCGCCTGGGAATGATGGAATACCACCAGAGGTTCTAAAGAGTGGCAAGACAGCTTTACTCCAACCATTGCACGAGATTCTGTCCCTCTGCTGGGAACAGGGCTACATCCCCCAAGACCTAAAGGATGCAAATATAGTGACACTATATAAAAACAAAGGTGATAGGAGTGATTGCAATAATTATCGCGGCATTTCACTCCTTAGTATTGTAGGAAAGACCTTTGCCCGCGTTATACTAAAACGTTTACAAAGCCTAGCATCCCGCGTCTATCCAGAATCTCAGTGTGGTTTCCGGTCCGGTCGGTCTACCATAGACATGGTGTTCTCCATACGACAGCTCCAGGAAAAATGCAGAGAGCAGCAGATGCCACTATACATTGCATTTGTGGACCTTACAAAAGCCTTCGACTTAGTCAGTCGCAACGGGCTATTCCAAATACTGGCAAAAATTGGATGTCCCCCTCACCTACTTGCCATCATCAGACAGTTCCATGAAAATATGCTTGGCACAGTACAGTTCGATGGAGCTAAGTCAGAGGCCTTCCCTGTCAGCAGCGGAGTTAAACAAGGTTGTGTACTCGCACCAACACTCTTCGCAATATTCTTCTCTGTACTTCTTCGATACGCATTCAAGGATAGCAGTGAGGGAATCTGGTTACATACCAGAGCTGATGGAGGACTTTTCAACACTGCCCGCCTCCGAGCCAAGACCAAAACGACGGATGTCCTAATTCGAGAGCTACTATTTGCGGATGATGCGGCACTAACAGCACATACAGAATCTGGTTTGCAACAACTCGTGTCAAGCTTCTCCAATGCCTGCAAAGAATTTGGTCTGCAAATCAGCTTGAAAAAGACAAACATCATGGCCCAAGACACTCGACCTCCTCCTACCATAAATATCGATAATGAAAACTTGGAGGTTGTGGACAGCTTCACCTACTTGGGATCCAAGGTCTCCAATACACTGTCCATTGAAGAAGAAATAAACAGCAGAATTGGCAAGGCAGCCGCAACAATGGCTAAACTAAATAAGCGGGTCTGGCAAAACACCAAGCTAACGGAGAAAACCAAACTGTGCGTCTATCGAGCCTGTGTCATCAGTACACTACTATATGGGAGCGAGACATGGACCACTTATACATCACAAGAGCGTAAGCTTAACAGCTTCCATTTGAGATGCTTGCGCCGCATCCTTGGTATTAAATGGCAAGAAAAAGTGCCTAATAGTGAGGTACTAACGCGTGCCAATACCCAAAGCATGTTCTCAATTCTTAGTGAAAGACGCCTGAGGTGGCTAGGACATGTCAAAAGAATGAGCCCCGGCCGCATCCCGAAGGACCTCCTATATGGTGAACTTGCTTCAGGAAAGAGGAAAACAGGTCGCCCACGCTTGCGATTTAAAGATGTCTGTCAAAGGGACATGAAAGCAGCCAAAATACATACAAGTGACTGGGAGTGTAAGGCAGAAGACCGATCTACGTGGCGCACAGTTGTCAAAGAGGGCGTCATAGTAGCCGAGGAGCGAAGAATGGAGGAGGCTGCAGACAGAAGAGCTAGGAGAAAGGCCAAAACATTTGGAAGCACAGAACTCGTGTGTAAAAACTGTGGCAAAGACTGTCACTCAAGGATAGGACTGCACAGTCACTCGAGGAAATGCAACCCAACCCAACGGTGATGCACCATCGTCTCGCGAGACGGAAGGATGCCGGATA
>MUZC01000625.1:473013-483533 GCA_002072015.1 Radix auricularia | reverse complement strand
TACCCCCTTAATTAGTAACCCCTTTACCCCATTAATTAGTACCACCCCTTTACCCCCTTAATTAGTACCCCCTTTACCCCCTTAATTAGTTCCACCCTCTTTACCCCCTTACCTGTTACGTTTCATTTACAGTCTAACTGACCCCCATGATGCGGTCCGTTTTCCTGTGGTATTTACAAGACGCCTGGAATCTCTTTTGGTCGTCTGCTGTAAATAATCAACAAATTGTAGTCACGTCATCAACATATTTTTCTTGTTTTAATTTGATCAAATAACCCCACCGCTTACCCTCCCGGCCATTACCGCCATCTTATAATATAACATAGAAAAGAAGAACAAAAAAGAAAAGGGCACTCTCCAATGTATATCGCAAATTTTTATTTTAATAATAATTTTATATACAAATATTATTTTTTTAAAACAACAGCGGTTCTCAAAAATATCAAAATGTATGTTTCCAAAAGCCACACAGCCCCCTCCACCTCTCTCTCTCTCTCTCTCTCTCTTTCTCTCTCTCTCTCTCTCTCTCTCACACACACACACACACACACGCACGCACGCTCGCTCGCACGCACGCACGCACCCACGCGCGCGCACGCACGCACGCACACACGCACGCACACACACACGCACACACACACACACACACACACGTTTATAGCATGACTTGAGCAGGGGTCGGCAAACAGGGGTAAATTAAAACATAAGTTTGTGTCACGGATGACCAATTTGCCCTTGTAACTTGTTGTTGTGAGTTGCGCACGGTGGTGTGTTTGATGTTTGCTTTTGTGGTATTTAAAGTTATTGGTTAGTGATGCGAAAGCGTGCAAAGTGATTGTGTTGTTGACGTCATTAATATATGTGTAGAAGTGGAGAGTTTTGTGTGTTGGTTGTTGTGGCAAGGAGGAAACGCCATTAAAGTTGTTGTTTATTTCAAGCAGTGTCTTTATTCTTGTGTAACGGTAATTGTATGAATCTTGGAGCAAGCAGTCAGGATATAAGTATTAGGACGCTTGTGACAGATTTTTTTTTTTTTTTTGTTTTTTTATTTTTTTTTTTAAACGCTATGGGAGTTAATAAAGCTTCATTGGGGGCCTATGAAATTCTTCCGAATCAACTCCTTTGAGAGTAACGTCATCACACAATTATATATTGGGGTATCTGGCAAACAAATCTCCCGACCCCTGGTCTAGAGAAGAGCAGGATATTGATGTCCTAGTAACTGTATTAAGTGTCAATGGAACATTCGCTTTACGACAGCTGACACCAATGTTGTGTGTGACACCACCACAACATAAGATGTTCGCACCATTACAACTGTGGCCCCTGATATAAACGTTCAAGTATAAAATACATTCATGTAAATTTCTATAGCTGTCCAGGAAGTACTCATGTTTATTTATGCTGATTACGATGTTAAAACATTCTGATCCTGTTTGCCTGCTACACGCATGGTCCTGATTTCATGTACCACGGTACTACTGTTTAAATGTCACACTGCACCTGATTATTGTCACACGTCATCTGTTTACTGTCACACTGCACCTGTCTAATGTCATACTGCACCTGTCTACTGTCATACTGCACCTGTCTAATGTCACACTGCACCTGTCTACTGTCATACTGCACCTGTCTACTGTCATATTGCACCTGTCTACTGTCATACTGCACCTGTCTACTGTCACACTGCACCTGTCTAATGTCACACTGCACCTGTATACTGTCATACTGCACCTGTCTACTGTCATACTGCACCTGTCTACTGTCACACTGCACCTGTCTACTGCCATACTGCATATTTGACCTGTTTACTGTAATACGGGACCTGTTCACTGTCATACGGGACCAGTTTACTGTCATACGGGACCTGTTTACTGTCATACGGGACCTGTTTATTGTCACACTGCACCTGTGTACTTTTAAAAATGCATCTTATGTAGTATCACTCTGTGTGCACCTGTTTACTGTTCCACTTTCTTGTTTACTTGCACACTGCTGGTTACTTACAGCACCTGTTTACTTGCACACTGTTGGTTACTTACAGCACCTGTTTACGTGCACACTCCATCTGTTTATTGCCACACTACAACAGTTTACTGACACTGTCCGCGTGTAAACACGACACAATGCCTCCTCCAGCGGTGGCCAACCTGTTCTTGTCCACAGCCTTGTTTCTCGTGTCTACTGTCACACTACTACTACTGCTGTCTATCTCATGTTTACTGTCACACTACTACTACTGCTGTCTATCACATGTCTACTGTCACACTACTAATACTGCTGTCTATCTCATGTCTACTGTCACACTACTACTACTGCTGTCTATCTCATGTCTACTGTCACACTACTACCACTGCTGTATGTCTCGTGTCTACTGTCACACTACTACTACTGCTATCTATCTCGTGTCTACTGTCACACTACTAACACTGCTGTCTATCTCGTGTCTACTGTCACACTACTAACACTGCTGTCTATCACGTGTCTACTGTCACACTACTAACACTGCTGTCTATCTCGTGTCTACTGTCACACTACTACTAGTGCTGAGTACTTTTGCATTTCTTGTGACTACCGCAATCTTCCATCTGTTTGCTATCCCCTTTGCTCCTGTTTAGCAGTCACACCATCCCTGTTGACAGTTGCGGCTGTCGCGTTGTTCCTGTTGCACTAAACTTCATGTAGTCTAACCAAGTTCCAGTTCGTTGTTAACAACGCCGCTCGCCTAGTGTCGTCTGATTGCTGCGACAAGCTTGGAATTAATGCGCAGCGTCAATAATTGATGGTTACTGCTTACAGAAAAATTTTCAGCTCCAAACATTTAAAAATAGCAGCGTTCAGGTTTCTACGCCATGAAAGACTTCTACCAGTGTTCAGAGGTCACATATTTACGTCTGGTCAGAACTTTAATAAATGCAGCCTTGAATTTAAAAGCTTTTCGGCAATTTGCGCTTTTCTAAAGCTTTCTGTTTTGCTCGCACCGAGTTGCATACATTAGCAAGAAAAGTGCATTATCGAAAACAAAACAACAAAAATAGTCCAAGTTTTACAACCAAGTCCTTGAATTACTGATTAGGACGATATAACAGCACTGATAGCTGTGGGACAAATGCATGTCTGTGAGGGTGGGGGAGGGGGGAGACGGGTGTTGGTGGTCGTGGTGGGGTGGGGATGTGGGTGGGGTTTCCTATTCAGCAACCTTCCAGGTTTTCTTCGTTTACTCAAGACTTTAGCGAATCATGGACGTTTGGATCCAGGATGTTATCCAAAAATGGCTGACCAATATTTTGGTCATCGCAGTGACATATTTTTTTTTTTTAATTTTAAATTCTATTTTTAACTTTTTGAGAATGCTGGAAGAAAAAAAATGTGTATTTATTTTTGAGCAAGGCACGCGTTCATTATACAATCTGTCATAAGTCTGTCTGTTGTTTTGAATCAGTTGGCAGTTATGATAGGAACTTTTAGTGTTGCGGTCCTCAACCGCTGAGACTGTCGGCGGCCGGGAATATAGTTATTGGTACCCCAGATAAAGTTAAAGGGGCCCCGGGTATAGTTAATGGTGCCCCATATAAAGTTAAAGGGGCCCCGGGTATAGTTAATGGTGTCCCAGATAAAGTTCAAGGGGCCCAGGATATATTTAATGGTGCCCAAGATAAAGTTAAAATGGCCCCCGATATAGTTAATGCTGCCCCAGATAAAGTTAAAGTGGCCCCCGATATAGTTAATGGTGCCCCAGTTAAAGTGAAAGGGGCCCCGGATATAGGTAATGGTGCCCCATATAAAGTTAAAGGGGCCCCGGATATAGTTAATGGTGCCCCATATGAAGTTAAATTGGCCCCGGATATGGTTAATGGTGCCCCATATAAAGTTAAAGGGGCCCCGTATATAGGAAATGGTGCCCCATATGAAGTTAAAGGGGCCCCGGATATGGTTAATGGTGCCCCATATAAAGTTAAAGGGGCCCCGGATATAGTTAATGGTGCCCCAGATAAAGTTAATGGTGCATGCTCCAGATAAAGTTAAAGGGCCCCCGATGAAGTTAATATTGAGATTAATAATAAAAGTATTTATATTTAAAGTTTATTTAGAGAATGATTATAATTTGATTTGTTTTTTGTTTTTTTAAAATTATACATTGGCAAAATTATTATTTATTTTTTAAAGATATGATATCACAAACCCACCGTATCCCTCAACGGTGCAGTCGCTGTCAACAATGATAATTTAATACTGACAAAAATCTGTAAATACATAACGCTGAGTAGACAGAAATCCTTAAAAAGTTTATTTTAGCGTCCAAAATGTATCGTTAATGTTACAGCGTGCAAACCACACAATGGAGATTCTAAAAGGAGAGTCTTTAATAATAATTTTTGAAAAGACTGATCTTGTCCAAACCTCTCCCCAGGGTGCCCACACGCCACTTCCTCACCTCCCCCCCCCCCCCCCCCAAAACAGAAGATTTTCGGATTTTCGTCCTTGATCCGACTTTGCCAGGAATACCTGAGCTGTTTCACCTGTGGACCTGTAATTACCCCAATGGATGACATACCCCATTATATCAACTTTTGTTGTTTATTGAACATCCTCAGTTAACGCCCTTTCCGTTGAGCCGCTGACAGCACAGATTTGTCAGGCGCGAGCTCGGGGGAAGGCCATTGGTTGAAATTCTTGTTGTCCCGGTAAAGACATGAGTTCTAAGTTTTGTTTTGTTTCTTGGGAGGAAAAATGAATGAGTGGTATAGTCAGGTAGAGAGTCAGATACAACATATTATTAAAGTATCGGTTGGAAATTTTGATAAACGTGTACCGTGGTTGGTTTATATATACATATTCTAGATTTATTCTAGAATACATATACTAGTGTTTTACCCGTCAAAAATGACGGAAATTTTCAAAGTAAATGTATTTCGGATTTTTTAAACTGTCCCTTTGCCTGAAAAAGGTATAGACTCTAAAACATAATCGGAAAATGTGGAGGTAAAGAGAGAAAAATGAAATCTCATTTCCATATTGAACAATTGTATGCGGACGTTGCAAAATAATTATTTTTATTGCAGTATTTTTTTTTTCAAAGCTTTTAAGCGATGGTCTTTCTAAAATCTACCGTTGCGAACGGACATACATAGCAGATTATATATTTGATAAATATACTATTATATATGTTAAGCGAGAACGTCTGGGCTTAGGCTGCGTGTTCTATAAGTTTGCATGAATAATAATGACATAATCATGATAATTAAAAATTCACAGTGAATTACCCACAGCATAAAGTGATATTACAGCAAAACAGTTTGATGTTCGAAATACATGTATTCACAAATATTGTTCACTTGCGGCATTGAAAAGTGCGTACCAATTATGACTGCACCGATATTACAGCACACGTGACAGACTTAAAGGACGGATGGAACATGCATTGCAAATTATGAATCTTGATAATGCAAGAGTAGTGATGGTTGCAGCAGAGATGTCTAAAGTCCATATAAAATAAGATTTCTAAAAAAAAAAAAAAAAACAAATAAATAAGTGCTTCTGTAATCGGATTTATAGATCTAAGTCAATTTTAAACAAAACTTTTGCCTAAAATTATACTTTTCTTGCAAAGAAGATTTTGAGAAATTCATGACTTAAAAGAGCATTGGGAAAATTACGTCATGAATGATAGAAATTGAAATTTTACTCTGGCATACTAGAGAGTAGTTAGAAATCTCACTTCGTGAATTATACGTTCTTCTTAGGCACGCTACAAGAATTACAAGTTCTACTTGTTCACGCTATCAGTTTACCGACCCCCCCTTCCCTTTTAGGACACATTGAGTTTTCTGTACATGATAGATAGTTATTATAAAATACCACTTAGCACGTGTTAATACACCAGCGGATATACATCAATATAAATATCAAATTATTAGGGCTGCGGGAGTTAACTATTTAAGAAAAGATTAATCGTTAAAAAAAATTAAGCGAATAAAATTAATGTGATCTATTAAAATTCTACTAAAATTTAAGAAAATTATTTGTTTCCAATTTATTAATGATTAATTTTTTTTGTTGCTTACATACTCTTCCCTTGTACTGTTATTATTTTTTTTAGACGTGCATACGATAACAAAATTGTTTTTCTTCCTTTTTGCTGTGTTAGGTAACACCATTTGGAAGCCATGGAATTACCGTGACTAAAACGCTTTCGCGAAATAAAGAAACGCGACTATATGGGATATATATATATATACACATATATATATAATTAGAAATTAATCGATTAATTTATTAAAGTTTTTCCCAACTAATCGAATATTTTCTTATAATCATTACCAGCCCGACAAATTATAAAGCGTTTTTTTTTAACTCACAAAAAAGGGCGTAGAATGGTGCTACTCTTACACAGCATAAAGAGATCTTTTAAAGCTAAAAAATAATGATGAAACTAATGGTATGGGAGATCAACACAATGTTTGAGAGATGTGGTGGAGAATTTAAAGCCACGCATATATAGAGTAATTGTCGGCTCACGCGAGCCAATTAGAGATAAACTAACCATCTATGTCTGGGGTTAGTTTTATCGTATAGTGCTATGTGTCCTTGGCATTATAATAATTTTAAATTAGGTTTTACCAGTTAAAAATAAAACAACTATGAAGGAAATAAACACTAGGGCGCTCAAGGCTATACTAGCGACTCCCACCACCCCACCAAAAGTTTTTCCTTGATATAATTTCCCATACCCTCTTTCACACGCCCCCCCCCCCATGCACATACACAGACACGTGACTATAGACTTACAAGCTAAACGCGAGTGTTTATCCCCGAATTTCCCGTTAAGCTTCGGGTAGAACCTTATCACTCGTGAATTAGTGATTTCCTGCCCCCTTCATCCGTCTTTGGTCCACAGACTCCCTTAAAGCGTGAGTATAGTGTATATCTTGAAACGACTGCTGCTCAGCTCAAATTATCGATTGGTATACAGTTAACTTAGGGGGCGCGTTGGTCTAAGTTGTAGCGAGCTGGACAACCGAACCGCTGCAAGAACCCGAGTCGCGAGTTCGAGCCGCGGTACTGGCAAGGCCCCCCGGGGAATTGTGCTAACCACACAATCCCATGCTCGTTAGTGATCAATGAAACTTTTGAACGCTTCTTCACTGGCTCCCATGGACCTTTATGGTCCTGTAAGGGATAATTATTATTTATTAATTATACAGTTAACTTTGAACTGTCGTCAGCCCTGCCAGTATCTAAGTTAAACACTTGAAGGTGAAGATGGGGAAAGACTGTGACTTGAAGTAATTTTATGATGTGGAAGAAGGCAACATACACAAGAAGTTTGCAAACTTAAAAGTGGCTGACATGAGAATCCAAGAGTTTCTTCATTTCTCAAAATGAAAGCAGCAGAGCCGCTGGTACTGACAGTGATATTCCAAAATACCGAGCATTGGCCTATCTGGGGCTTAAAAAGGCTCATCAAAAAAAAAAAAAATATGGAACCGGTTCTGGTCCACGAGCCGAGCTGTACCTATCGTGGGTGTGGTTGAGGAAGACCTACTGCTTGTGGTTATCCGGGCATAGAGGGGAAAGACCAACGTCGATAGAAATGGGGGGAGAGTGAGTGAGCAGGGCAGGGCTCTAAATGGTCTGTGGTGCCAAAGATGACAATCATGATCAGATGATAGGAGGGTATTGGGTCCGACACTTTCTCCCAGCTCTTGACGCCTTTTTTGCAACGTCTTCTATATCTTTCCTCACTTCTGTGGAAGCTTGACATAATAGCTTAAGACAAATTATCTTTCAGGGACGTTTGGTGAAGTGGCAGCGAAGGGGGCTAACCCCGGGTGACTTTTTTGTGGGGTAAGGAGTCTTATTATGAAATTTGTTTATAGGTTTAAATATTTTATTTTTTAAGTTTCTTAATTTATTTTATATTGCTAATGAGAGGAGTTTGTATGGAAGGAATACGGTATTTTATATCTGTTTAACGAACAAAAAAAAACGCTTTCATATAATGTACAACCGCGCCACCTAACGATGGTATGCACTATATAGATACAATATTTTAAGACGAGTTTGATGTGTTACTTAATAAAAAAAAAGATATTTAAAAGCCCGCATAATAAACTACTGGTAATTAATTTTTTGTTACAGAAGTTTTTATATTTTTTTTTATATTTTCCTGACATCTTTTCACGGTCTGATGTTGAAAATAATCATTAAAAGATTTAAGAAACTAGATGAGTGGTTCTCGATCACAAGTAAGTCGAGCAAAACCATCATCCATCTGTGATGGCTGCTGCAAACGTTGTGTTGTTGGCCATTGACACCAGCGGACGTTAATTCCTACACGACCAATGGGCGTATTTCTACAGTGAGAGCTAGCTAGAACATCCATCATGGGGTAGCACGTGATGGGGCGGGTGGGAGGGGGGAGATGACCATCGTGACTGCACACATTAACGACCGGGGGCAGTGTCTGGCACGTGGCGTCATTTGAGTCATGACTTATAAACCACGACATTCGGGTGGGCTGGGAAAGAGGGAGGTGAGGCTGGGGAGGAGGGAGGTGAGGGAATGGGTGACTGGATTATGGGAAAGTTTCCATGGATTTAAGCGAGAAGGATTCAGGAAGGTGGACAGTGGTTTTTGTCAATTGTAGCATACGACAACAAATAAAAGCATTTATTATTTAACTAGATACGCCCCGCGGTATAGCATACGCCGCAGACTTGCTCATAGATTGCTTAAACTACATCATGAAGAAATCAGAACAACGCGAATGAACTTCGATGGGAGAGAGAACTGCCGATGCATTGTTGGTCTTGAAACGTGCACTTCGGTTACCTACTTGCCCCCCACCTTGCTGCACCACCATAGCTTGCCAACCGTAAACCGCGGTTGGCCAACCCTTGCGAGGGTTATTCGTCAAGCTTATTTGCACTCGTCTTGTGCTTGTTTTGGTTATATATTTACAGATGAGAGATTGAAGTTCTTCTGTGGAATCCGTGCGTTCATTAGAGTATGTTTTGAAATGCGGCTGTACATGTTTATCAGGATGGTGGCAAGGTGATGTTACGTCAGTGTGATATGGTGGCTGTGAAATGTGTTTGGAAAAACCCACGTTGTCAATAGATGGCACCAGAAAGTCATCACATGTCACGTGTGAGAGGCAAGTGAAATTCTTAAGGGTCATGATCGGAAGGACAGCTAAAGATCAGGTATATTCGCAAATGTTGACCGGGATTTCAAACTTAAGGACGTTCTCATAAGTAAATGATTATATTGGCTGGAAGTATTTTGGACATCGCGATAATTTCTGCCTAGCCACCACTATTGACCTACAGTGTCCTAAAACATTCATGTACCATGCGCGTATTGTTGAGGAGAGTGTATGACTCCTTTTTCCATTACTGAGAACACCGGAGAGCACGTCGCCGATATTATCCCAATTTTAAGAAACAAAGTTTACAGCCATGTTGCTACGCTGAAATAACGTCACCGCTATCGTTTACCAGTTCATTATGTTTGATTAGTAAGAATTCCTACAAACAGAATTCAACATTTACCATAAAGATGGACATAAAATTGCCCAGGTGGATATGAGCTATGATGTCTACCTTAGTATTAACGTAAGGAACGTGATAAAACTTTCTATCCTGTACAATATACAACTGAATTTAAGAATTCTAATAATTAACTGGTGTTTTAACAACAAACCACTGAGACAACTTGACATGGTTTGAACAGATGATGGTACATTTCCTGATGGGGAGATTTCGACTGTTAATTTGCCCGCTTCCTCGAGCTGTGGAGTGACGTCGATGTTATTGGACCTAATCGGGTCACGAACTACCAGGAGTTTTCTTGGAAATGAAGAAACCTTTTAAGAGAATTAAAATTATGATTTGGTAGAAAATCTTATCTTATCTTATATGTTACAGACGCTCCTTCTGTACAGAAGATTATTGCGTCCTACGTATTTCTATGGTTTGTGTTTAGTCCTGTATTCTTACTAGAGTTTTAAAAGATGATAAAGTGGTGGCTTTCCTGGTTTCTTCGGGCAACCCATTCCACGCCCGAATACCGGACGGAAAGAAAGAAAACTTGTATGTGTTTGTTCTTGCATATGGAATAAGAAAGGTGTTTTTGTCTTTATGTCTATTTGAGGGTTGTGTCGGGTATCGTTTTCTAGGGTTTATGGTTCCCGGAGTTCACACCAACACTGTTGTACAAGTAATGCAACACAAGTCCTTTTTCTCATCAGCAATCTTTATTTACATGCCAAGACACTTGTCAACTATGTACACTTCTGGTCGTCTCACTAACACCTATCTTCGTGTCTCTCAGTTACCATCTAGGCCCGCTGTACCGTCCTACGGACTAACACGGCCGCTCTAACAGTTGCGGTAATCTCGTGTTCTGACACTGGTCACTTGTCTACACCCCACTGCTCTCTACAACATAACATCATGTCCGTCTCTGTCTTACACAGCGAGACCCACGAGTTATATACCCGGGGTCTCTGGACA
>MUZC01000625.1:433329-443493 GCA_002072015.1 Radix auricularia | reverse complement strand
GTTGGTGTGTGGCACTGGAGCCTTTGGTGTGTGGCACTGGAGCCGTTGGTGTGTGGCACTGGAGATGTTGGTGTGTGGCACTGGAGCTGTTGGTGTGTGGCACTGGAGCCTTTGGTGTGTGGCACTGGAGCTGTTGGTGTGTGGCACTGGAGCTGTTGGTGTGTGGCACTGGAACTGTTGGTGTTTATTACTACCACTTACATATGGTGTGTGCCATTAGCCCTGTTAACTTACGGTATATTATCTCATCTTTTCTAAAAACAGACGCTCAGTCTACATAGGAGATTATAGAGTCCTAGGCTTATTTAAATACAAGTATTGTGTGTCATTACCACTGTAATGGGACGTGGTGGTCGAGGGGTAGCGCGCTCGACTGCTGTACCGATGGTCACGAGTTCGAATCCACACGAAGGTGAGGATTCGTTCCCGGGGCCTGAGGAGTCCCCGAGTCACCCAGCTCTGAATGGGTACCTAACTAGACAATAGTTAGGCGGCTGGGGCAATGCGTGGAACCCCTATAGCCGTGGCCTGTGACCGCTGCATCACTTGCCAAGAGATCCTCTCTCATGGTCTGTGGACGCAATTATCTTCTGCATAGAAGGAGCGTCTGTATATCCAAGATAAGATAAGATAAGTAACCAAAGGTGTAATTTAACACCATCTTGTCGTATGTGTCATTACCACTGTAACCAAAGGTGTAATTTAACACCATCTTGTCGTATGTACCATTACCAGCTAAGCTTATTGTGTGTGTTATTACCAATTTAACATAGTATGGTGGTCATCATTGCCAAGATACTTAAAACAACAAAAATTAACCCACAATTTGAGTTCGTTTACTTGCATTAATTTATGTTTTCCATGTAAAAGTAGCAATATGATTTTAACAAAACAAGTATAACTTTCTCATCTCTGTCAAGGTCACAGAAGAACTGAAAGCGGTGTCAACTGGGAACCGTCGGAAGCTACATACAATCCACACATCAATCGTTAGTGAGCATTCAATAACGCTCAACAGTTCACAAATACATCTGTAAAGAGCCTTCATTAGCAACATAAAAACCACACACATGAGTGATGAGCCTGCAGTAGCGAGTTTGTGCCGGGGGGGGTGGGGGGGAGCTCGTCGGACGGCGGCTCAATGCCCGTCACACATGAGCGACCCAAACCTGTACGGTTCACGCCCATGTAATGTACTTTAACCCATATCAGCAAGATCTAAGGGCAAGCGTGCGGTGAGACATGAAAGAAAAGTGCAAATAAGTTGTGTTTTATTTTATTTTTATTTCTCAAAATCAACATCTTGAAAACATGAATGAGTTTTTAAGAAAAAAATATTTCAGATTGTTTTTGTTAACAAGCACCGAAATGTTTTTGTTTTGATGTTTGTAAATTCTTATTTTGATGTTAGCTTTTCCGGCAATGACAGTCTTTATTTTTCTCCAAACTACGGATAAAAACACAACACTACATCAACAGTACAACACTACATCAACAGTACAAAAGTACATCAACAGTACAACACTACAGCAATAGTTCAAGTACAACAGTACATCAACAACATTACACCAACAATACAACACTACATCAACAATACAACACTACATCAACAGTACAACACTGTCTCTACAGTATAATACCACCACAGCAAGAATCATTGCTTCCTTTTGCAAGTCCATAGTCACCGTCATCTTCATACCAGATGTTGAACTTGTCTTTGTTGTTGTGTTTGTTGTTGTGTTTGTGGTTGTTGGTGGTGGTGTTATTGTATATTTTATCAAATTCAGACGTATCAATGGTTTCCTTCTCTACGAGCAATAAGCCATCAATTAAGGCTTGAAATATCTCATGAAGTCGACTCGATGGATAAAACTACCAACGTTACTTGCCAAACATTCATTTGTGTCGAGAACTTTGATGATGATGGCATTCCTTCTACATCGCGACCGATTTGCTAGTCCAACATGTTCTCCATCCTCTGACCTTCCTAAACCGAGTTAATTAAATAAAATGTCTTCAATTATTTTTCTAGAATTTTTCATTATTGTCATACTCTTTCCATGATTAGGGAATACTGCTGCATAACTTCGGTGAATTAGATTTGAAAGAGGACACGTCAAGTGACTTCTTCCTGCGCCCATGTACTACGGGAACTTTCGCAAGTGACTGCATAGAGCAGCACAGTCCTATTTTAGAGGAATAGAATTAAAAATTAATTATCTCAAATAATGACGTGCTGATCTATCTTTGAGATTCGGTCAATTTCCAAAGTTCTGTCAATTCCCGAGTTCGGTTAAAGCCCGAAGTTTGGCCAATTCCCGAAGTTTGGCCAATTCCAGAAGTTTGGCCAATTCCAGAAGTTTGGTCAATTCCCGAATCGCCTGCTCATTCGCACTTTGACCGTTTTTATAAACCGCTTGGACTTAAACGCGGCAACCTTCAGGTAGGAAACAAAGAGCTGTACCTATCTGCTGACCGACAAGACTAGAAACAAAGAGTTGAACCTATTTGCTGACCGACAAGACTATAAGTTAATAGATAAACTGAAATTCACTTTAGAGGACAATGATTTTGCACAGGTTGATGGGTTTCACAAAGATTTACTGGAATGCTTGAGTAAAGGGGTGGGGGGAGGAGTGGTTCGCTAGCTGAGTATTATTTCATAAGTAAATATTCGTTGCCTCTTTGGACCGAGCCTAAACATTCTTTGCCTCTTTAGACCGAGCCCTGATTTAAGGTATGCGGTTCAGGTTCAGTATAAGTCAGCAAATAGAATGAACAACTCTTCCCATTAGAGATGAAGGTCTGCGCCAGGTTTCAGCAACCCAGGAAATCTTTAACTGGTCTTGTATGTAGCTCACACGATTTCCAGCAGACATCCTTGTGGGAAATCGTAAAACTTGCCACGAATGTGATCTTCAATCAATCGCTTGTTGCGTCCACACACGAAAATTGACAACACATTCATTATTTTTTAAAAATCAATTTCTAATTGTTCACATTAACTTTGACTATATACTTGTCAAATATAAAGAATACGTTTCTATTCTAACTTCAGTATTCCGAAATCGGTTCGAGAATATCCGGGTGTCCCCGCACACCGTGACTGACTGCTGACTAACCAAATATGGGGAGAATGCTTAGGAGGAGAGAGAAGAAAAAGAAAAAAAAACTCGGTTAAGCAGAGCTGACGGCTTTGTCACTATCGCCCGGCTATTCATGACTTCCTTTCAAGGCCTTATCGGTGAGTCGGTACACGATCTTGCCCGTTATAGGCCAGCGGTCGGGTGTTCGAATGTTTCAGGGCCAATGTACCCAGCAGCTTGACTTTCTGCCGGACCATGCTTGTGACGTGGACAATGAAATATATCTGTCACAGCGAGTCATGAACTTTAGGAGCAGGTTCCGGGGGGGGGGGGGATCGAGGGGGGGCTACGACTGGTTTGTTAGGGAATATGTATAAGGGAATATGTATATGTCAATCTTACACACATATTGGCTGATTAGTCAGCGCATACACCAACCTCACGAATGGTTGATTTGTTAGTGCACAATGCTCACCTCAGGCTTAAAACATTCGGTTGATTTATAAGTACATACTACAAATTTACACTCACCCCCCCCCCACACACACACAAAGACACACACTTTCATGTGTCAAGTGAAAGTTCTCTCTGTCCCCTTCCCTCATTATAGTTTCTAGAACAAAATAATTTTTTATTTTAATTAATTGATTGATTGATTTATTTTTAGTGGGTGGGGGGGCGGAGAAGATTCATGATGTCCTTGTTGTGTAATTGTTATTTCCGTATATATTTTCTCGTGCTCTGATCACTAATGCCCACTAATTTTCGCTTTAAGCTACGCAGCTATCTGACCGAGCACTTAAGAACTGCCGCACAAAAAATGGATGCTGTGCAAGTTTGCACAAGAGTTTTCCTACGTTGCACACGGACCGACGAACATTACAGGGATCATTGCCCACCCCCACCCCCGCACCCCTCCACACATGTGTCTGGTCTCAGTAAATGTCATTGGTACAATGTACGGCACCTTTATATCTCCCATTTCTCCAGACATCCGTTATGAAACCACAACATGTCCTTGAAACTTGTGACCTGTTCTCAGAGACCGTACCGGACTTGTTAGTTCGTGGTAAGGTTATATAGTGGTAGTATGTAATGTAGTAGGCTTGTATCATGATAAGTCTGTATCGCAGAGTTTCCCAAATGTGCAAATGTGTGTATGTGTGTGTGTGATTAAAAAAAACACAGATACTTCAGACACAAATAATAAAAACTCGAATTAGTAGTTAAAACGCAATTTCCAAACAAAGAATTTTCTTTCTTTTTTTCAAGGGAAATTATTCAAAATTACATTAAAAAGTAAAGTCAAGTCAGTAGTTTTAAAAGGAAAAAAAAAAGAAGAGAAGAAATGACGTCATATCCCCTCATGCTACATCACACCAAGAATGTGTCAATATAATGCTCACTGCCCAACAATCTAACATTAACATTCACAAACAGGGAAAATCCCATTAACTATCCTAGTTTTAATTAAAAGTAATTTCAAATCAATAATTATGAAAGTAAACAAGACCATTGCAATCTACAAATCACAAATTATTGATAAAATTACGGGGGTCGAACGAAAAGAGATTTTTCAAGAATTCCTTTTCCATCTTTGCTCTAAATATATTAGCTATCGTTTGGTGTTTGTTTCAACCCCATAGCTGTAATGGTTGGTGAGATATTGACAAAATATTGCTATTTTTCGGGGTTTTTGTTTTGATTTTCCAGGAAATCCAAAAAACCTTTTCGGTATTTTTCTTTTGGTCCTTGCACTTCTTTGAGACCTCCTTAACATATTTGCAAAAGACCCGAACCTTCCATGTGGTATGGTTCAGGAGGTGTTGCAGGATCAAGCTCTACAGACATTTCAAATATATAAACGCAATTTGTTTTTTTAAAAAAAATAATGATTAATACTAAAAAAAAAAAAAAAAAAAAAAAAAAAAAATCTACCGCAGTTACGCAAGGAATTTACAGATAATGCAGCAGACACGAACCAATTAAAATCCGTGTTGTAATCTTGGCCCTTTGTTTACAAGGTAATCTCACTTCTCGAGGACTTTGTTACAACATTTCCGTGACGTCACAGATATCAGTAACTGCACACTTACCTCCTGTATCGCCCCGCCTCACCTTCGAGGTGGGATTCTTCAAAGATGCTGACGCCATTATTCTTGTGGTTGAACATGAGATGTACATAGATGTGGTGAAGTGTTGAACATAGATGTGGTGAAGTGTTGAACATAGATGTGGTGAAGTGTTGTACATAGATGTGGTGAAGTGTTGTACATAGATGTGGTGAAGTGTTGTACATAGATGTGGTGAAGTGTTGTACATAGATGTGGAGATGTGTTGTACATAGATGTGGTGAAGTGTTGTACATAGATGTGGAAATGTGTTGTACATAGATGGGGTGAAGTGTTGTAAATAGATGTGGAGATGTGTTGTACATAGATGTGGAGATGTGTTGTACATAGCAGTGGTGAAGTGTTGTACATATATGTGGTGAAGTGTTGTACATAGATGTGGAGATGTGTTGTACATAGCTGTGGTGAAGTGTTGTACATATATGTGGTGAAGTGTTGTACATAGATGTGGATATGTGTTGTACATAGATGTGGTGAAGTGTTGTACATAGATGTGGAGATGTGTTGTACATAGATGTGGAGATGTGTTGTACATAGAAGTGGTGAAGTGTTGTACATAGATGTGGAGATGTGTTGTACATAGATGAGGAGATGTGTTGTACATAGACGTGGTGAAGTGTTGTACATAGATGTGGTACATAGATGTGGTGAAGTGTTGTACATAGATGTGGTACATAGAAGTGGAGAACTGTGGTACATAGATGTGTTAATATTATGTACATACACAAGATCAGATGTACAAAAATAAGAACAAATGTTTGACTGAGACTAGGTAAGATTTTGTACATAGACATAGTCGAGATATCAATCTTAAATTCTCCTCTTGTCGATGTGTGTAAACATCAACTGAGATGTTAAACCAAGAAACGAGACTCTAGGTTATCTACATCCTGTACAAATTGTTTGTGTTCGACCAAATGTCGCGTGAGATATCAGTGGATAGAAAGCTCAGCCATCAACAAATATTACATGACATTCAGACATTTAAACATGCCACATTAAAAAAAACACAACTTTTTAAAAATATATATCTTATGTTTTGTTTCAAAGCATAAATTAATATCCAGCTAGAAGCATAAAAAATATGTAACTATGAATTTAAGTCTGGCTGTTTTTAAGACTTTGGCATACGATCGAGATGGCCGGGCCTGACACATTTAAATGAAAAGGAAAAGCTGACCAGACATCAGACGCCTAAAAAGATTCATTGACCAATCACAAAGCAGGCCAGCAAACATCAGCAACATTTTCACAGATTTTTTTTTCAAAATTTGCCACAGCTATTGATATTTCTATTGGATGATATTTTTAAAGCGAGTTCGACCAATGGCTGGTTTTGTTTGTCATGATGTATTCGCTAATTGGAATGTCAGCCATAAAAAGTACTGACGATTGGTTGGAATTTCATGAATACAGAAATAAATAACAAAAATGTCAGAGACTTGGATTAGATTTGGTGGTGAGATGTCAGAGAGTTAGTGGAGAGATGTCATAGAGTTAGTGGAGAGATGTCATAGAGTTAGTGGAGAGATGTCATAGAGTTAGTGGAGAGATGTCATAGAGCTAGTGGAGAGATGTCATAGAGTTAGTGGAAAGATGTCATAGAGATAGTGGAGAGATGTCATAGAGCTAGTGGAGAGATGTCAGAGACTTGGATTAGATTTGGTGGTGAGATGTCATCAAGTTAGTGGAGAGATGTCATAGAGTTAGTGGAGAGATGTCATAGAGTTAGTGGAGAGATGTCATAGAGCTAGTTGAGAGATGTCATAGAGCTAGTGGAGAGATGTCATAGAGCTAGTGGAGAGATGTCATAGAGTTAGTGGAGAGATGTCATAGAGCTAGTGGAGAGATGTCATAGAGTTAGTGGAAAGATGTCATAGAGATAGTGGAGAGATGTCATAGAGCTAGTGGAGAGAT
This sequence comes from Radix auricularia, assembly GCA_002072015.1. Classification (NCBI taxonomy): domain Eukaryota; kingdom Metazoa; phylum Mollusca; class Gastropoda; family Lymnaeidae; genus Radix; species Radix auricularia. The sequence goes on along the minus strand of MUZC01000625.1, from coordinate 436,358 downwards.
GTCAGAGACTTGGATTAGATTTGGTGGTGAGATGTCATCGAGTTAGTGGAGAGATGTCAAAGAGTTAGTGGAGAGATGTCATAGAGATAGTGGAGAGATGTCATAGAGTTAGTGGAGAGATGTCATAGAGTTAGTGGAGAGATGTCATAGAGATAGTGGAGAGATGTCATATAGATAGTGGAGAGATGTCATAGAGCTAGTGGAGAGATGTCATAGAGTTAGTGGAGAGATGTCATAGAGCAAGTGGAGAGATGTCATTGAGTTAGTGGAGAAATGTCATAGAGATAGTGGAGAGATGTCATAGAGCTAGTGGAGAGATGTCAGAGACTTGGATTAGATTTGGTGGTGAGATGTCATCGAGTTAGTGGAGAGATGTCATAGAGTTAGTGGAGAGATGTCATAGAGTTAGTGGAGAGATGTCATAGAGATAGTGGAGAGATGTCATAGAGCTAGTGGAGAGATGTCAGAGAGTTAGTGGAGGGATGTCATAGAGCTAGTGGAGAGATGTCATAGAGCTAGTGGAGAGATGTCATAGAGCTAGTGGAGAGATGTCATAGAGCTAGTGGAGAGATTTCATAGAGCTAGTGGAGAGATGTCATAGAGCTAGTGGAGAGATGTCATAGAACTAGTGGAGAGATGTCATAGAGCTAGTGGAGAGATGTCATAGAGCTAGTGGAGAGATGTCATAGAGCTAGTGGAGAGATGTCATAGAGCTAGTGGAGAGATCTCATAGAGCTAGTGGAGAGATTTCATAGCGTTAGTGGAGAGATGTCATAGAGTTAGTGGAGAGATGTCATAGAGATAGTGGAGAGATGTCATAGAGCTAGTGGAGAGATGTAAGAGACTTAGATTAGATTTGGTGGTGAGATGTCATAGAGTTAGTGGAGAGATGTCATAGAGATAGTGGAGAGATGTCATAGAGCTAGTGGAGAGATGTCATAGAGCTAGTGGAGAGATGTCATAGCGTTAGTGGAGAGATGTCATAGAGATAGTGGAGAGATGTCATAGAGCTAGTGGAGAGATGTCAGAGACTTGGATTAGATTTGGTGGTGAGATGTCATCGAGTTAGTGGAGAGATGTCATAGAGTTAGTGGAGAGATGTCAGAGACTTGGATTAGATTTGGTGGTGAGATGTCATCGAGTTAGTGGAGAGATGTCATAGAGTTAGTGGAGAGATGTCATAGAGCTAGTGTAGAGATGTCATAGTGCTAGTGGAGAGATGTCATAGAGTTAGTGGAGAGATGTCATAGAGTTAGTGGAGAGATGTCATAGAGTTAGTGGAGAGATGTCACAGAGTTAGTGGAGAGATGTCATAGATTTAGTGGAGAGATGTCAGAGAGTTAGTGGAGAGCCGTACGTCTGCTGTCAACATGCCAGAGACATTTCTGCTGTCAACAGGCCAGAGCCATGTCTGCTGTCAACAGGCCAGAGCCATGTCTGCTGTCAAAAGGCCAGAGCCATGCCTGCTGTCAAAAGGCCAGAGCCATGTCTGCTGTCAAAAGGCCAGAACCATGTCTTCCGTTGTACCCACTGATGATAATGATCCGGGAAACCAATGACCGGCCCAAACTGTACGAAATGAGTCACTCATATTTTGGACCGATGTCAGCTGGTGCGCATCGCATTTCAACGTCCTGGAGTTTTCCTTTTTTAAAAAAAAATTGCATAGCTTTGATCTGGTTGCGACCTCCACGTCGTCAGTGCAACTGTCGTCTGCCGGGATGAAAGCGGAAGCAGGTCTACCTGAACGATCCACAACAGAATGCCAACAGGCGTCATAAAGATAATACAGTGACGTCCGTCCTCGGTAAATTATTGCCTCTAAAGTGCCATAAAAATGAAGGCATGTATTTGTTATCTGGCCTCACCCAAAACTTTGACATAACGTTGGTCTGCGTGGTCTGCGTGGTTTGTGTGGTTTGTGTGGTTCGCTTTTGACCTGTCTCGAGTGTGCCACCAAAACAACAACAGTTGTTATCTAACTTCACTTTAGTCTCGATAGCGTCCTTACATCAGACAAGCTACGAATAACACAGTCGTCGCATACTTTGTTGTTTGAAAATTGAAATCCTAAACAGGACACTGGAGGTATTGTAGTCGCATAGCTCCCTAAACCCTGTCTGTGCAGTGTGTTGTTGCCTGGGCCCTGGTTCTTACCTTCGATCGTCCGAGATCCTATGATACTTTACGGGTCATAATTGATGTTTTTGTGATGAGAAGGAACATTTTGAGTAGGAAAAAAAATAAATTAAAAATTTAGAGGTCTACAAACTTTTTGTGACTTTCAGCTGAAGATTGTCATTGAAATGTAGACACGTGCAGATGTAAATTTTCTATATGATTTGCAACATTTTATTTTGTTTTTTTTAAAAGAAAAATATATTTACTAATATTTTCAATGTTACCCTGAAACCATTTCTTAACTATACTGAAGGAGGCGATCCATTCAACAAAAAGAGAAGCCTTAAAACTTGCAAGGAACAAATCATCAAATATGCTCAAATTAACGGAGTTCTTGAGATTAAGATGGCATTGGGCCCCTGGCTGAAATTTCACCTAGGGCAAGTCCAGCCAGCTTTATTATACAATATAATAAGTTTTAGGCCCTTGGCTTCACCCTAATCAGCACCCCCTTTAATCCGCCACTGCCTCTAATAGTGAACTGTAGGGATATTGCAAAGATCTTGTTGATTTTTACTTGTTTTTCTAGATCATCAGACTATTGCCTCAACCTGAGTTATTCTCTCTCTCTCTCTCTGAGGTACTATCAAGCATGCCGCTAATAGCTGAGGTACTAACCAGCATGCCGCTAATGGCTGAGGTACTAACCAGCATGCCGCTAATGGCTGAGGTACTAACCAGCATGCCGCTAATGGCTGAGGTACTAACCAGCATGCCGCTAATGGCTGAGGTACTAACAAGCATGCCGCTAATAGCTGAGGTACTAACCAGCATGCCGCTAATGGCTGAGGTACTAACCAGCATGCCGCTAATAGCTGAGGTACTAACCAGCATGCCGCTAATCGCTG
>MUZC01000625.1:413773-428759 GCA_002072015.1 Radix auricularia | reverse complement strand
GGGGGGGTGGAGGGTTTGGCTGTCACATGATTTATCTGCAGAACTGACATAATTGTGTTGCTATATTTTCAATGTTAAAAATCTACCAGAAAATTACAGATTTACATAACAAAAAATTCATAGCTTGTATAAATAATCAAAATGATACTATACAGTCACATGGTTTGCACTTTTTAATAGAGCAGTGTTAAGTAAACAAGTAGAAAGTATTAAAGTACAGGGGTAAATAGTATTGCTTTCTTTTGTCAGCATAGCACTTATATTTTTTATGCTAAAATAATCTCTTCAATCCCCTATTTTTATGTGTCCTCAAGGAATATTCAACCAGGGCTCTGATAAAGCAAACTGCTTAGAGCTGTAACAAAATATGCATTGTCACACAATCCCACCCTTATTTATGACCTCTATACATTCAGATGCCACATCACAGTTCTGTAACCCAGATGACAAAAGATCCAGTTATACAAGTGTAACAATCTTCCTTCACATCAGTTATATAGAGTTAAACTGTTCTTTTACAACCTATCAGTAAAGTTACACTTGTTGACACTAGAAGTGTCTGCTAGCTTGGTCCCAGACAGAGGCATACAAAAAAAAAAAAAAAAAGTTCAATGCAAATCAGCAGAGGTTACACCCTTCACTTAACTAGGTCAGAGGTTATGCTCTGGTTCACTGGCTGGCACAGGGAGAATTGTGCAATAAAAGGGGGTGGGGTGGAAGGGCTGGGAGTGTATTCAGGAGGTCAACTGGTTCAGCTGTAGCAGAAGTGATAAAAGACTTCGGTCTGACAGGTTTGATAACACTATTCAACAGTATTTTTTTTTTAAACTTGCATCCTGTTGGAGTTTTAACATCAACAAAATGTGCATCCTAAAATGTTACATCAGCAGCAACTCAACAAAACTATAACCAGTCGCTATTTAAAAGACAATGTAAAATTGTATGCCACAAAAATCAGAAGATCACACAACAATGACACCATCGACAAATAATCCAGTTCTTCCATGAAATGTTTTTGTTTCAAGTTTCAACTCTGTCCAGTCTCAGCCAGGTTTTGTTTTTATAGCACAATATTTTTGGCACAAATTAATGCTTCAAGTCCTACAATAAAAAAAAATTCTCAGTTTCAAGTGTGGAAGAGTTATCAAAATCATCTTTAGTTGTAGTCTTAAATGTAGTGAACACTCTGTGAGGAAGCCCCTTGAACAAAGTCTTATGCAGTGAATCTTGAAAGTTTATATAACCCAAGTTGATTTGATTCCTATGATACTGTTCTCAAGCTGTGCTGCATCATTGGGATCATAATGCACTAGATGATGAGAAGGATCTGAGGTGACAGGTCTGAGAACCCTGCACTCAGTTGCACACCACAAACTGTTGATGCAGATGTGAAACCAGTTGTTTCATGGCTCACGCCAGTAAGGTGCAGAGGTCAGGGTCTGTTCTTTTTTGGGTTCTTGTTTTTTTTTTTACTAATGTGTGAGCATCAATATCAATCAGGTGAGCTGTCGTCAGGTACATCTCTCAGAGAAAGGCATCATGGGAGAGATGACAATCGGCACCTTTGAGTTGCCTCACACTACAGGAGTTTGGGATATCCTGGAAAAAGACAAAACAAACCACTGTACAACCTGGGGTTAATTTGGGGTATCACATAACACTATCTGTGCACATAAAGTGTTACATATTGACTCCTAATGTTTATTTATCAGTTTATAGATTTACTCTTGGGTGAAACATTTTTAACTGGACAATCAAGGTTTCCATCAAAAGGTGTAAAGGTTTCTGACTAATATAGGCTTAGACACCTGTGTCAGATCTTATCTAGGATGCGTACCTGCTAGGTTTGGTATACTTGTTAACATGACATTTGAACGATCAACCAGGTAATTCCTCAGTAGGTAATTCATCGTTCCAAAGATTCTGGAACATGTGAAGCAATTTTTTGTCATTGAAGCTCAGACCCTCATCTCCGTGCTGTTATTGGGGGAAAAAGAAAATTAAAAAAACAAATTAATAACATGGAATGGTGACTGAAATAAATAATTGAATAAAGTAACTTTGAATTGTAATTACTTATAGATATGGATTTACATTCACTTTTTTTAAAAAAGCTTATAAATAAACACTTTGTTGACTGGACTTCCAGGTATGACCCTCACCTGTATTAAAAAACAGTCCAGCTCTGATGAGGTCTTGACATCTCTTTGACCTTTGGCTAAGGCAGTGACCTCTACCAGGTCACTGGGGGAGTTAAGTCCTGAATGAATTTGATTTATGTCCATCTGTTGGAGAAATAAGGGAAAAAAAATTAACAAGGGAACATTAACATAACATAATAACGTCTAGTTAAGTTATAAATAGTTTTTAAAATTCATATGAATTTTTACGTATTTTGTTTAATTTTGAAATTTGGCAAATAAAAATGTCTAAATAGCATCAATACAGAGTTAATTAAGGACACAGTTGAACACTGAGCTTTGCATAAATAATGCCAAGATGGAAGAAAGAATATTCACCTTTAAGATGAGTATGTCATACTCCACACAGACGGACTCAATGAGCAACATCTGTATGTTCAGATTGACATCACTACTGCTAGTGTCCACAGGCAGTATACAGATGACCACATCGCCAGGGTTTCTACAAAAGAAAATAATAATTTATTATTATTAGCACATTTGTTGAAAAAGTTCAGTATAACTTGTCATTACAAAAAAAAAAAGTTTGGCCTTAGAAATACCAGTGCATAGGTAATATTAACAAATGAGTAAAACCAGGAAACTTTTACTTTAATGTACTGGACATTGGGGATAAAAAGACTGGCTACTTTTATTTAGGAGGAAACTTGTGATTTACGCTTGTGGCCCTTCAGGGTGAAGGTCAATGTGTATTGATGTTCCCCGCCCATTGCCATAACTATAAACACATTTCTTAATGGGGCGGGGCTTACATTCTTGGACAAAGGTGGGCAATGTGCAATAACAAAAAACATAGGCCAACCATTATTCTTTTTTAAAAAAGTCTGGCGTTGCCAGGGTAAACAACCTCACCTGCTTAAAGCTGTGACGCAATCACCGAGACCGTGCGTCAGTCTGCCCTCGCGTGCGGCCTGCGTTATGGCACTTGTCACGAGTTCGCACATGGTGGTTTCAGGTGACCTAAAAAAAAAAGTAACCGAAACGTTAACTCCTGTGTGGAAGTCTCCTCAATGTAATAATGGTTGGTCAAACAAACAGCTGATTTATTTCAATTACACGTGTCCACAAGATCTCGGAAAAACTTCGCCCACTGCGTTGAATAACTTTAAAGTAGAAGTGAAGAATGTGGGCGTGGACTGTCCAGCATGCAGTTACAAACTTAATTTCACGTTACTTTTCAGTGAAACTTGAAACTGTTAAAAACTTAAGTTAAAATTCAACACTTAAATTGTGCATAAAATGCTAACTATTCCATTTAGTGATTTAGTGCATCTTCTAACTAAAACTGGTTCTAGAAACCAATCATCAATGTCTCGGTAGATCAGACAAGTTTTCACCATGCTATGATTTGTCGATTTGTTTCAAACTAACTTGCATAACTTGCAAGGACGGTGTAATCACAAGGTGGTTGTAGTCACAACTTCACACAAATTATATCTTAGTAATAGTGCAGTTTAGTTAGTTACAAAACTAAAACTCACTTTTCCAAAAAATCTGAAGTAGATCTATCCGTAGAGAAAGCTTGCAGCACGTCCGTTAGTGTCATGGTGAATATAAGCAATAACACGTAGTGAAATTATTCAACAGGTTGCACAAAGAAATTTAATTCTTGTTAGCGCTCGGGTAAATCCCACACGAACTGCTCGGAGGTTTTGTATGCTATACGAGGTCACGGAGAGCCATTTTGCTTTTATACGAGGGATAAAATTTCCGCGATCGCCGATTGGCTGAAATGAACTGGTAAGGTTTTCCGTTAGTCACGTCTGCAGAACGTCGGGATGACTACATCTCGTGACTCGCGCGGGTCTCGTTCGGTGATTCTCAAGACAAGTGTTATGTTTGTTTTGATAGTGGCAACTTTTCCCCAACCTAAGTTTTTGAGGGGGAAAATAGACATTTCCCCCATGTATAAGTTTCTGTTACTGCAACGGTACTGTACAATTTTGTTTACGTTGGCAATTCAATGGAAAGTCCTTCCAACACCGCCCCTCCCAAATCCACCAGTGGCCAGAAGTCCAGTAAAAAGGAAGTAGGACTTACATATGACAAACTTTTTTTTTTTACATTGCTTTCATTAAATTAGAGCCTATCTACGGCATGGATCTGTGTAGGCCCAGACAGAGTGTGTTTTTTTAATTACTTTTTGGGACGGTAATTAATTATATTTTATTTTGACATAAATAAATAGAAAGAAAAAAAGTAGACGGGTTTCTTGGAGATTTTCCCTGTTTTTATTTTCCCCTCTGGACTTGACCACTGAATATAATAATGCAATCTTGCAAACTTGCAAATCGATCGGAAGTGAAAGTTGGAGGTGTGAGTTGTTTAACAAGCTCAGCGTTTCTCGTGATAGAAGCTCATTAAAACCAGGGTGTAAATGTGGTGTTATTTAATCTTTTATCTCCTATTAGCTCATAAAGCAAAGACCTGTGACAATGATACTCAACAATCAATGATATTAGTTTGACGTAGAGGATTCAGAGAAAGCACTGCGTGTCCTGGTGTTTACGATAAAACAACATCAGCAGACAGTAGGGCACGAGGCATGAAGTAAGTTTTTTTTCCTGCAAGTATTATATTTGACCTCATTTGGAAAGATAGCAGGGAAATCCCAAGCCCTCGCCTCTTCCTCGCTCATTCTGCAGTCTGCAGTGCTGTTAGCGTAAGGGTTCTCAAATCGTTGTAACGCTAAGCCCCCAGTGAAGGCAACAGCACTGCATTGGCATTAGCGTATACATTTGAATTATCAAATATTCTAGTGATGCATTATAATTATATAAACTTGCTGCTTATTTTAATAAGCCAGGGTGAAGGTGGTAGTTCCAATTATCCCCAAAATTTATTACAACATCCAAGTAATGCGGGCAGTGGCAAAACAACATTTAAATTTTACACACATTCTGAGATTGAGGATTAATAATAAGAAAAGATGCAGCATTGTTTTATTTCATTTTATAAGCCAATCATTTGAGGTATTTGATAGCAGCTAATCTAACCCCACACGATCGAAACTATCTCAAGCATTTCCGCTGTGTTCACCCGTCTTGGGGCTGGACGTTGGAAGCGATCGCCCCAGCATACCAAACATAACGCGTTGCGTGGTCCCCCCCACCACAAAGAATGTCTTGGCCTCCCTCGTTTGTTTCCCTTTGAATACTCGGCTGGGCGGCGGGAAGGACTAGAGGGTAGTACAGGAATGTGAGGATCGGTACCCGGCCGTACACTGCCAGGCTGCACCGGATGACACCAGGCACCAGGGGTTCTTGAGTCACTGGACAAGATGCCAGCTAAAGACGCGCCACTGGCCAGTAGTGAAGCTCATCTTATCTGGGGGTATGAAATATAGCGGGGAGGGTTGGGTGGAGGAGTCGGTCAGTCCCCAGGGAAACTCCGGAGCTTTTTTTTTTTTTTTTTTTAATTTCTCGACTACCTGGCAAAAAAATTAGTACCAGGAAGTACTAACACTGGGTACAAACGGTGCTGCAAACACTGAATGTAATCTATTACATAGTGACGTTTCTAATGAGTGCGAAGTTATTGTTCGTTAGTGCTACACTAATACTAGTACTTAACATTCATCTTTGTAATTTAACAATAGTGTAGTGATTATTTAACAAGTGTAATTATGAAAATACTTTAAAATACCAGGGATGTTATGGAACCAATTTTCTTTTAAGGTTTTTTGGTCCGTGTGCAAAGTAAAAAAAAAAAAAAAAAAAAAAAAAACCTCCTGTGCAAAGATTCATTCAGAGCATCCATTTTTTGGCAATATTTTATAAAATTTACTGCGCGGTAATTTCAAACTGCTGCGCGACGTTTGTCAGATAACTGCGCGGCCGTGCAGCCACGCAGCTCAAACGGAACATTCGATTTAACGCATTAAAATTATTTTACATTATCATCCAATTATTAATAAGTTAATTAAGTTGTTCATTGTTCCCAGTCGCCGTTTATAAAACTTTCTAATACGCACCAAACGTTTGGTTTGATCTATGAATAAGTTTCTTAAAATGTCGGGCTGGCCTAAGGCTGTGGGCACACCACACCTACTGTGAACTATTTACATTTACTGCATACCTAGTGCACCAACCTGCACACCTACTGCACCAACCTTCACACCTACTGCACCAACCTGCACACCTACTGCACCAACCTGCACACCTAATGCACCAACCTGCACACCTACTGAACCAACCTGCACACCTACTGCACCAACCTGCACACCTACTGCACCAAACTGCACCAACCTGCATACCTACTGCACTAACCTGCACACCTACTGCACCAACCTGCACACCTACTGCACCAACCTGCACACCTACTGTCACCTCCTGCACACTCACTGAACCCCCCCCTCAACCTTTGATCCCCCCTCCCCCCAACTTCCCCTCATGGTGTACTACCACAAGGTAAGCAGTTGAACGTACCCACAAATACTGACAGGACGTTTAGTCTTCTGTCCTATAGTCACAGCTATCACACTGATTGCTTGTCACATTAGGATTTGATCAATCTTGTCTCTAACCAATAGAAAATCAACCGACACCCAAGGTGTTAAGTCAGGCTAACATTGAACCAATACCTGTTTGAACTGGTCACGTGATCTCATCTCATACCTGCTCCGACATTCATCAAATACCTTCACCCAAATTCCTGGTGATATTAAACACGATTATAAATCTTTGCCAAGCGTTAATAAGGTTCCACCTTCAAATTTGTTTTGTTTATACTTCAAAGGCAGTTGCGCACTTAGTACTGTTACCAAGTTGCTCCCATAAAAGGATACATTTGTACACACTTTAATTATAATGTGTTCATGCAATCTTACGATTAAACCCATGCCATATAATATACATATACATGTAATCTTTAATCTGTAATCCCATACCAGCTAAGCCACGGCCCCTCCCCTTATGATTCATCAGGTTTTGGCTGAGATTATATAAGAAGTTAAGAAGGACTCTAATGATTAAACTAGCACTATAGTTTCTCTGGCACTATAGTTTAACATCTCGCAATATCTCATCTGATATAAACTTAGCTACTATAGTCCTGACATGAGTACGCACTGTAATCCATTTAAATGTTCATTGTGGTGCGGGCCTTGTACGTCCTGCACATAGCCAAACTCGGCGCTATCGTACAGGTGCAACATGGGACTTAAGTCATGACTCGTCACATGTCTCATCGCTGCTATATGACTTAAGCCATGACTCGTCCCATGTCTCATCGCTGCTATATGACTTGACTTAAGTCATGACTCGCCCCATGTCTCATCGCTGCTATATGACTTAAGTCATGACTCGCCCCATGTCTCATCGCTGCTATATGACTTAAGTCATGACTCGTCCCATGTCTCATCGCTGGTATGAGCGATGACATGGCCGTCGAACCCCTACCCTCCCTGTTCCCGCCCCTTGCGACAGAATCAATCAATTCATTGAACACTTGCATGGCTGTGGTTACGAATAAATACCAGGCCTTGTACGACACTTCAATATCCCACAAGATATCAGCAGGCCGAGAGTGTTAAGTCCCAGTTTTGTGGTTGAATGGAAAGTTTACTTTTTCTTTTGTTATCAAATTGGGGAAAGTTTACATCGTTCTTTTGTTATCAAATCGGGGAATGTTTCAATTTCTAAGTACCAGGTTTAGAAATTTACAGAAGCATTTCAGGAACGTTAATTGACTAAAAATTATTTTATAATTCCTATAATTTTACTAGATTGTAGAACCTGAGTAGATCTATAGATTAAAGTCAAAAGCAAAGTAAAAAAAGCGATTGTTTTGTGTTTTTTTGTTTCTTTAATTTTTTAAAATATAGACTAGTTAGTGTATCCCCTTCTTACTGTAATAGAAAAACAAAATTTGGATTCAAAAAATTTAAGGGTTGGGACAAAACTCACTAATTTTATTAAAATAATAAAGTAGGGCAGGATTTGCTAATGTTGTTTACTTCTTGAAATCCTACGAAAAAATGGGGGGGGGNNNNGGGGGGGGGGGGGAATATAATTACATTGTATATATAAATTTTTTCTTCTTCTTCAAAAAGTTCAGGACTTTTTAAAATAATCATTTTAAAGTCAACATATACAAAAAACATGCCTTCAACCTTTTACCCCCTACACACATTCACACACACTTACTCACTTAAACACACACGCAGCGGCCAACGGCATACAGGAGAGAGGGGCCGGCGAGGTGTGTTGATATCTGTACAGTAAATGAAGTTTTAAACCTACGTCACGCGCCGAGTCAAATCGTGCAGGTCTGGATGCTGATTGCGTCACGAGCCTCCGTCAGATGGCGCTCCCGGTTTACTTTAACTTTAAGACTCGACGTTAACGGTTACAATGGCTGGCATCGGGGCGGTGGGGGGGGGGGGGGGGGGGTGTTTACTTAGTGGGATCTCCTGGGCGTAGAATACTCGTATTTCTAGCCGTAATGTATTGCCTAACATGTGTTTATAGCCTCGATATCTCTATTAGTTATTATGCAGCATTCAGCATCTTGGGTCCTCGCGTGTTTCGTTTTTGTTATCTCAGAAGCTGAAATGTAAACTTGTCCATGGGAGAGCGTTGTGTGGGTGGGCGTGGAGGAACAGAGTCAACCCAGAACCTGTGTCACAGACTGACTTAGTGCCGCCGAGTTGGTTTTTTTTTTTCACAACCCACTTTCCAAATGACAAAATTTTGGTTTGTGATTTAAATGAAATGAAATTAGTCACTTTCATTGTTTTTTAAGAAGAAAAAATATCACTCATCGTTGACACCCTCCCCCCCCCCCCAACCACGTTCCTTAAAAAAAACAAAAACAATTGCTTGCAGAATTTGATCTAAGGTTTGTTCATTAATCTAAGATCTGCGTGATATAAATATTGGTGAGTTTACATTGTTACAAATTTGAAGACGGACAATGGTCAGAATGGTTATAATTCAATAAAACATTAGCTGTTCTTATGACTGTGTTAAAGACTATCCTCAATGGCTAAGTCTGAAAATCCCTGTTGTAACTTCTACAACACTGCCTACCATCATCCGCCAACCCAACAGTGGGGCTCAAGGAGATATGGTGACGGCCCTAGGGGTAAAACATGTAAACATGCCAATTGATATTGATGATGTCGTAATTAAGCACCGTCTCATCAAATTACGTCATGCACCCAAAGAAGTGCATCATTGTGAGGGTGTATAAAAATGTGTGACAATTTCAGGGAGGGGATAAAAAAATTGCCGAAATGGCGCCCCATCGTTAAAAAAATACAACAACGCAGTTGGGTGGTGGTGTTGTTTCTCGTGGCGGTTGTTGGTTGTCTATGTGGATACAACATCTGCCAACCTGCACTCTGTAAACCAAGCACGCAACAAAGCGCGTTGAGGTCTCACCGAAAGCCTTGGCCTTGATAACCTGCGTGTAAATAGTTTGAGATTCACTGGATTGCATCTACATGTCACAAGTCGAGTTATCTTACTTTTAACCTGTACGAACGACCGAAATTCTCGTTTGTGGCATTGATTTTTATATCGATTATTGAATTTAAACAGAGACTAAAATAATGTAGTATGCACCCAGATGATGTTTGTGTTATAGTGTTACCTGTAGCATAATAATTTCTAAGTCAGACAAAACTTATCCGGCGTTATGCCAAAGGAAAAAAAACTGTTTGAGGTTTACAATTTAAATAACGCGTTCGTGTGTATACCTTAAAAGCCAGGGCCTTACATGGGCTGTAGCGCCAAAGATGATGTATATACCTTATATATAATTTGTGTACATAATTTATAATCATAAAATAAACTGGAGTGAAACTAATTGTTAAAAATAAATGCTTATGCTTTTAAATACTTTTTTTTTTCATTGTTCTATTGTGCACTTTCACTAGTAATTTCAGCGTAAAAACAAAGGATATCACAACTGGATAAATAGTTCTTTCAACATTTAAATAGTTACGTTCTCATGCCACGTCTGGAACGACTGGATCTAAAAATAGCTCGTCGCGTGCAAATAGTAAGCCAATAAAGTCACACCCGCAGAAGCAACCAATCGTTTTGCAGGGGCGGGTCGACATTCAAAAACCTGTTCCGGGATATTTTAATGGAGAAACTAGTTTGTCCTTGGGGCTCATAGGGGCGTATCTGGTTAACCCCCCTAACTGCCTCGTATGACCACATAGGAGATATTCAGCGCCCCTAGCCCCACCCCTCCCACACCCACATACACACAATAATAACTGAATAACTGAATTGAGAAAAGCTAGACCAGATGCTGCCTTAGTGCCTACTCCTGCTTACCTGGCGATAGCTGCCATTACAGTCAACAGATTTCCGTGAACCACTTTCACCTGTCCAATACAGACACTAGATTTGACTTAAAGACAAATTGCTGCAGTTTTACTAGACCACAGTCTTACTATGCATGTAACAATAAAATCAAAACTGTCTTTCACCGAAGCTGTATTATGGTCGATCTAAGCATAAAATAATGAATTATTTTAAGTCAAGTCAACCGTCTCCACTATAACGACAAACGCCAATACAACAGATGCTACTTTTAATTTTGTTTTATAAGTTTTAATAAGACAAAGACCTTAAGTCTTAGGGGGGGGGAGTTGGGAATAAAACCGCACGCCCCCACTAGCATAACGACTAGTTTCGATGGATTTTGTTAGTATTGCGGTAATGAAGGGGATGATTCCAGTAACAACTTCAACCTCCGCCCCAACATAGACGATGAACTTAAGCCAACGTGAGGTGTCCAGCCTGAACTTATCATCTTTTCCTGGTAACACACGAAAATATCTCCCCCCCCCCGCAACCCCACCCCTACCACGGGCCTCCAGGGCATGTTGATACAATAACTAACGGGGCGGGCGTTGTGAGGTTGATATCGAGACTTCCAGAGAATAGCTTCCCACCCACACAACCCACCTGGCCCATCCCCGCTCGTCACAGGTTTGCCTTATCGCGGTGTTGTAGTTGTAGTGTAGGTGAAGGAGGGTAGACGTCAAGTGTTTAAAGAGAAATGAGTGGGTTCGAGGCGGGGACTTCGGTAACATGAATGTTGTAGTTTGAATCTTATTTGATCACAAAGTTGTGATATAAAACCCAGGAAATCTGTGTCAAAATTTTTTATGATGCAACGGTAAAATTTTCTTGTGTAAAAAATTAAATGTTTGCTTAATAGACGTAATAATGAACTTAAGAGCATTATCTTGGTCTATGGGGCCGTCCATAAATGACGTCATGCACTTTTGGCCGATTTTAGCGCCCCTCCCCCTTGTCACACTTTGTCACAAAAACGTAGACCCTCCTCCAATATAACGTCACAAAGCTGTGACCCCCACCCCCTTAAAAGTGGCATCTTCTATATGAAAATGACCATGGACCTTGGTTCAATTAACTTCACTGCAATTTTAGTAAGTATTTAGCGTTAGGCTGCTCTCTATTACCGTAGCAGGCGTGAATCCATGTATAACGTCATAAAATAAATAGTAAAAATCGTATTCTTAAGTGGAACTTTGATTTGAAGTAGCGTGTTTTGAGGGGACGTCACAATACTAAAGCTCCCACCTCCCCCTCGTCACACGTCATCACAAATGTGGGGACACCCCTGCCCCCTAGGTGTGTGACGTCATTTATCGAAGGCCCCTATGTTACTAGCGATTGGAACACAGCGTTTCTATGTGAGAAAGTATTATTATCGACATTCTAAAAGAAATATTAATACTATGAATAATAAAAGCCTTCTGTTAATATTAAGTGAATTATTTCATGACATTGATGCTAAAAATGCAAATAATAGAGTGTTATGAGAGAGTACATATGGACCTTATGTTAATACAGATAGTGACGTGCGTATTGGGTTTTATATCAGCTGTAATTAAGTGAATGGAATTCAGGAATAAATAATAACAGGCATTTGCAACTCTAAATGCAACAGATAAGTTAACACGAAGGGCTTCTCTAACAGAGCTGTTTATTAAAAAAATGCTTTCCATATAGGCCTTCTATAACAGATATATCTAACATGTATACATCCCTCTGTAAAAAACATATATATAAGCCTTAAACAACAACAACAAATACCGAACAAACATGCATATAGGCTTTCTATAAGAAAGACAAAACTAAGTTATGCTAACATTTTGAACACGGATACTTCCAACATTCTTGCTGTAGTATAAGAGTATACAAAAGGTCCCCAAACTCCTCTCATAGTAGCAGGGCCGGCTTTAGACATATGTAAACAAGGCAGCCACCTAGGGCCTCCTATTAGTCTAATCATTAGAGGGGGGCCTCGCACAAGAATCTTTCCATATTTTTTTCTATTACATTAGGGGCCACCAAATTCACTTCGCCTAGGGCCTCCAGTTCCATAAAGCCGGCCATGATAGTAGTGTTACTCTGTTCCTATTCCTTCTATTCATAGGTCCTAACCCCCCCCCCTTTTTTTTTAATTTTAAATTACATTTATTCCCTTGTTCCGCCGTTTCGTCGGATCATAAATGAATGTCACCCCGGTCTTAATCTATCTTATATTTTACTGACGCTCTTTGTTAGTGGTATAAATACTATAAACGGTTCGGAATTGTAAGCCTAACATGTACTCCTGCATGCAAGAAGTGCAGCACATATTCGTTTGTACTAGTTAACTAGTTCAACCAGGGGCGGATTAAGACTGCACGGGGCCCCTGGCTGCAATCAAACGGGGGCCCTATCCAGCCAGCGTCCCTTAAAATATTATTGCTAACAGCTAATATAAGACTGTAACTAAATATTAATAATGAAAAAAAAAACGAACATGAAGAAATAACTGTTTAAAATTTTCGCCGGTTTGTTAAAAATTGAGTGTGAAAAGAAAAGCTTTTACTTTCCACCGCTGGAAATCGTACCTGACACCGTTTGCATTACAAGCCTTTGCCCTTTCCACGCGGCCTGCGGAACTTGTCTAAATTGAGAAATTTTAAAAATATAAACTATATTTTATACTATATTCTCTAAGTGAGCCAAGTTTCGAGGATTATTAACATTGTCAGGTCTGAATCACGCGGTGTTAAGAAGTCGTGGGAAATTTCCCGAATCGTGGGAATTTTTGGGCCAAACTTTTAAAAATGGGAATTTGGGAATTTATAATGATTCTGCCTAAAATATGGGAATTTTTTAGATTGACAATTTAAAAGAAAAAAATTACACTCTTGAATGAAAATAAAATAAAATAATTTAAACATGCTCATTTTCAATAAGAAATACTTTTTTTTTGTGTTGGTGGGAGGCTCTTTGACGTCATATTTATGTTTTTTTTTTTTTTGCGTGTCTAGGTTTTTTATTTCGGATCTAGGTTTTTTACTGACGTTTTTGCTAGGTTTTTCCCAACATTGTCACTGACAATAGACTGTAGACAGTTTACAGTCAGATTGTGTAAATGTATTACTATTAAATAATATAATTAATTAGTCTGAGCCCGAATCATCATAAAATGTTTGTTACATATAAAGGACCAAATCATGAACACTATGTAAATATATAAAAATCTATGTAACCATGTATGATTGATTTATTATTAATAAATTTCAGAGCATTTATTTTAAAAAAATATTTTTATCAATCACAGACAAATTTAAATTATTTTGGCTTTGTAGCCAAGTTTTTACATAAAAACGTATAGATTAAATAAAAATTGAAAGTACCCTATTAAAAATTGCCTTAAATATATGTATTATTTTTTTAATTTGGAAGTCCAAAATCATTAAAATAAATGCAAAAGCCACTTTTCAGATTTTTTTCCCAAGTTTATTAATGCATTTCGGAATTTTTAGCCCAAATTGGGAATTTTTTTACTCCTGCCTGGGAAAATCTGGCACTTAGACTTCGCAACACTGGAATCGCGATCAGTTTACTAGATAATATTAATAAATTAATTTGATTTATTATATTTTCAAGGGTTCGTGCAAACATTTGTACACTTTTATTATAAAATATAAAAGTTTGGGGGCCCCAAATCGTCGGGGGCCCTGGCTTTAGCCCGCTCAGCCCCCTTCCCCTTAATCCGCCATAGAGTTCAACCATGAAAACTGCTTTCAAAAACATATCAAAATAACACCAGTGTTTTAAAATAAAGTTAATTTCGAGCAAAATTGAATCAAAGCAAGTTTATTTAGTCCGTCTAATCAAACAAGTCATAGATTTGATTGTTTCTTTAAATTATGTCAGGACTTCTTTCAAAAATTTAATAATTATATCTATTAATTAGAGGGACTGAAGAAATAATGGTTGGCCGATGAGGGTGATCCCCCCTGTCGACACTATTTTAAAAAACATGTTTTACTTGGGATGTCATCTTATGTCCACTTAAAGGTTTTACTTATAAAAAACAGGACTGTGAAACAAATAGCTCGACCGCCTCCTCTTCTTTTCGTCTGGTTAGATGGATGCCGTCAACAATTTCAAGAAATACTCCCTTCACAAACATTCGGGCTCCCAAATTCCTCACGTTAAGTGTTGGTGGTTAGTATTGCCGCCCACACAGTTCATCGTTCAATTAATGGGATGCCAAATGTTCGCAGGAAGCAGCCTCTCTCCCTCCCTCTCTCTCACTCTCCCTCCCTCTCTCTCACTTCCTCCCTCTCTCCCTCCCCTCTCTCCATCCATTCTCCCCCTCTCTTTCTTCTCCCCCTCTCTCCCCCTCGTCCCCTCTCTCTCCCTCGCCCCCTCTCTCTCCCTCCCTCTCACTCTCTCTCCCTCCCTCTCTACCCTCCCTCTCTCTCTCCCTCTCTCTCTACATCCTAT
>MUZC01000625.1:391596-413590 GCA_002072015.1 Radix auricularia | reverse complement strand
CCCCCATGTTCCCTTCATTAATCTCGAGACCCAAGAAGAGAAGATCAGCGCCCTTGATTCAACAAACCGCCAGGTTAAGTAGTCCAAAAATAGACAGGTCGTGACCTAATACTAATATAGCTCAAGTGTTGCCACAAATAGAACATATGTCAAACTCACCACTATTCTACACCGTAGCCGTGCAGGTAAATTGAGTTTATGAGCTTATTCTAACGATCAAGGAGCAAATAGTTTTCGTAAAATTTCACATGGGGAAAAAATCAGTTTCTCTTCCCCCCTCCCCCCCCTAAGGCATTTAAGAGTAGGGAAAAGTTTTAAACTCAAAATGACGTGGTCGTGTGTTTGGGCACGTCGGCGTAACTATGGCAACAAATTTTGTTTATGTTGACAATATAATTTTGTTGAATGTGTCAGGGGTGAGGATTGATTGAGGTCAGAAATTTAAAAAAAGTCTTCACAGTACTAAAACAATAACAATACTCTTTATATGTGTATGCAATTTTCAATGTGTTTCTTTAGAAAAATTAACCCAAAAAAAATAATTTTATCCCAAGTTATGATTTTTTTTCTTTCTAAGACCTCATGATCACTTTTTTCATTGTTCTTTTCTTTCACCCGAGTGCCCTTTTATGGCATTTTTTAAATTGCCCATTACTTAAATATTTAATTTGATTCAAATTAAAAAATATAATATTGTTAGGAAATATATTTAAATATAAGTAGTTCAATATACTGTCAAGGAATTTTAATTTTGTTATCGTTAATTAATTAAAAACAATATTTTTTATACCATTGTCCTATAAAACTTTTTATTTTAAAGTTTACACTTTGGAAATCTCCTTTTTAAATGGAGACATTTGTACGTAAAAAAAAAAAAACTATTATTAATTATTAATAATTAATGATTTTTAAAATAAATTGAGAAAAATTTTAAAAACATTATCTTTAATTTAAATAGCTATTTTATCGATAAAAATAATTTTAATCGATAAAGAAAAGTACCGATTAATCGAGAAATTAATCGGTAATTTTCGCAGCCCTAAAAAATATATACCTTAAAGATCTTTTTTAGTTTAGACATTACAGACGCTCCTTCAATGTACGAGATTAATACTTTATTTGTCCATCGTTAATGTCTAGTCTTGCATTTTTATCAGAAATTGAAATTCATGCATTACATAATGTTTGAGTGCGTTGTAATTCTGCAGTGACACTTAGTGTATCCGATACAACCGTTTTAATGCGTATGCCATGCGTGCGCTAAACTTACATTAATTAAAATAAATGGATAGAAACATGCATTTAAGATTTCCAAACAATTTTTTCTCAAATATTCATCTCAAATTTAAATAAAAATTATTGCAATTATAATTTTCGTTCTTTAAATCAGCTATCACACATGGAAACTCGAAGCACAATTTATTTTTTTAATATAATGATTTAAGATCGTTCGTGCCATCTTAATAAGGGACGTTACGGCAGTATTATTATAGGGCTAAATCAAAATATTAATAGCCTCCCTTATATTAAAATTGCTAAGCATTCTACCTAAGAAGAAAGTAAACAAATTGTGTAACGAAAACAATAAATTTAAGCTTTCTTATTTAATTACGGTAATACAAAACGTTTCAGCTAATGCCTTCATCAGTACAATTAACATTATTTACTTTCATGAGTACCCCGATTTCTATATAACATGATATACTTCTACCTAAGCCTAAGGCCTAAGATATTACATACAAATTTACATTGTCACCCTCACGTAGTTAGTAACTAATATTATATAAAACCAACTATTCGAAAATTATTCTCGGGATTCATTGGTCGGACAAAATCAGCAACCTGGAATTGTAGCAGTGGCCAAGACAGAAGCAACTAGATCAAGAGATTTTCCAGAAGCGGAAGCGATGGATTGGCCATCCGCTATGAAAACATGCCTCCAATACAACAAGGGAAGCCCTAAATTGGAACCCTGAGAAAGAGGGGAAAAGAGGTATCCACGAAGGCAGACACGAAGAGAATGCGCCATTACTGAAATATGATGCAGACTGGCCCAGGATAGGCATAGCACCAGGCCTCTCGTGGGTGGCATATGGTGCAGTCCATATATGACGTCACGCAAATAGGGGGAGGGGGATCCCCACTTTTGTGACGAGGGGGAGGGGGGAGTTTAAGAATTGTGACGTCACGTCAAAAACAAGCCACTTTAAATCAACGTTTCACTTCAATATTCTATTTCTTACCATTTATTTTATGATGTTTTACACGGATTCACGCGCGTTAAGTAAGATATTAGAATGTAGCCTTACATAACAAAATAACAATAAAGTGATTTGAAAATGCTAATTTTCAAATAGAAAATACCACTTTAGGGGAGGGGGTCACAGCCTTTTGACGTAATATTTAAGGGGGTCTAAGTTTTGTGACGAGGAGGGGGCGGGGGTTAAAAAATCGGCCAAAATCGCATAACGTCATTTATGGACGGTCCCTATGTTATTGAAAGGATTGCAGATACAGACGATGATTGACTTCTGCTCCCTGCGGACTATTCCATTCTCTCCCTCATTAACAGTGTAAATTCCTACTACATATTTTTTAGAAATTTGATTTCAGCTTAAGTTGGTAGAAACATGTTTTGTGATGCATACAATTTATTAAATTTTACTGCATTTAATTATAAAGGTTTTCTTTTTTTCTTTTTTTTAAAATTCAATTTTTAAAAAATCAGTTGGGGCTTATTCAAAATATTTTAGCTAATCAATTAAATAAAAAAATAAGAAAAAAAAAGAAAAAAGTTAAAAAAATGTTTCGATTTTTTAATGAAAATATTTTACATTGAATAATATCGTTATATTATAAAAGTGTTTATATAGTTTGTACATTTTATACTTAAAATTTTCAACATCAGAGTCATCATCATCGCTGTCGTCCTTGGGGCATAGGAATAGGCCACGAACACAAGTATTCTCCGAGTCTCCGGCATCACGGTCCTGTGTGAACTTCTCTTACTGTATTTAGTATTAGTATGAGTTCTCTTTAAAGAGACCCGTCATCTCCAAGATCGAGTTTCCTATTTTTATCTTTGTTCGTGTTTTTGTAGCAAGGCTTTAAATGGGAAGGGGAAGTGATGCTAGCAATTAGCGCAACCCTCCTCCACTCTCACCCGGCTTTCCACCGGCTACGGTGAAATGTAATATTAGAGTATTTAATGACCTTTTAAATATTTAAAATTAAAATACATAACTTTTAAAGAACTTTTATAATTGTTATAGTTTTTTCTTTTCTGTTTCTTAAATATTTTGAAATAACATGTCAAGATTTAATCTCTAGAAAGTTCAAATAATACGATTGTTGATAAAACGTTCTTAAAACAGGAGCTGTTTTACTTTGCATGAATATCCATGAAAATGTTTGTTTAAACTTACTAGTTAAGTTACAAGGCTCTAAAAAAAAGTGATTTTTTAAAAAAATAGACACTAGAAAAATTATTGGCATTTTCGTGGGTCATCTTCTAATATTATTTATTAAAAAACCTAAAACAGACCATACTTTTTTTTAAAATATTTTATTTATTTATTATTTTTCTGCCCACTAAATGAGTATTTTTTTGGAATTTTAAGCGTATCAAGTATCAACCATCGTGTATAAATTTATTTTTTAGTGAAAAAAAATCAGGCCCATAATTCTAATGTTATGAATTTATATTTGGGTAAACACGATTGAAACATGCGCAGTAACGATGGTCAGTACGGTCAGGTTATTTCATTCGGTCATAGGCATTGAATAGTGATAGTGATAGTCGTAGGTAGTGGGCAGTGATTGAGGGGTGCACTGTTGAATAAACTAATTTTTAACGCCTAACGCATTTGGAAAAGGTTTGTTTAAGGTTTATCTTCAATAATTAGTGTCTCACCACCCCCACCCCAAAAATGTGTCATTAAATTCATACAAGCACAAGTAATTATGTTAGTAGTAATTTGTAATCAAATTCAAGATCGGCTAGAAAAGATATTCAGCGCCATTCCTATTCGTCCGATCACGTGCTTTGCGAGACATGTTAAAAATAATGAAATGGTCGCCGTACATTGAAGGCGCGATTTTCAACTTTCCAAGATTTGTGTGTGTGTGGCGTTAAAGAAAGATGGTGACGAACATGACTTGTTTTAGTTTCAAAGATGGTAAGAGAAAGTTGACTTTTATAATTGTGTGCGATTATTATTATTTATTATTATTTTGATTGGGCCCATTTGAACGGCTGTACCACTCACTTTCAGTTTCAGATTTCGCCATCACTCATCAGATCACCATGTTGCCATGCCATGTTAATGTTAATCAAATGAAGTTAATGTTAAAGTAACTTTTATTATGTTGCTAATACTAAGACTAATGACTGATGTTAAGCAGTGGCGTCGCTAGGGGGGTGCGGAGGGGGCGGGCCGCCCCGGGTGACACCATCAGGGGGGTGACACCAGACCGTAAAATTCTATATATTCCCGTTATTTGGCACTGGAAAACTCCGAGGATTTCTATGGGTTAAATCATGAGGGGGTGACACCATGAACTACCGCCCCGGGTGACACCATGAGCTACCGCCCCGGGTGACACCAACCCTAGTGACGCCTCTGATGTTAAGTGTAAGTCAGTGTAAGTTTAAGATTAAGATACACAGAGGGTGAGGCTAAAAAAAAAAGTAGCCTGTACTATAATTATTATATTTTAATAACACTCAATAAAAGAGTTGTTGATTTGTAAGTCAACTAACACTTAGGCCTACTTTTCACTACTACTACAGACTCTATCCCTGTGGCGTCACTAGAGGGGGGGTGGTGGGGACGGGCCGCCCCGGGTGACACCATCACAAGGATTGACACCAAAATGTAAAACATTATATGTTCCCGTTATTAGGCACTGGAAGACTGAGAAGTTCTATGGAGTCTATGGGGTAAGTCGTGAGGGGGGTGACACCTACCATAGTGATTTCACTGCTCCATCCATCAGGTGCCGTGCTTATAGGTGTAGGTGTCATGCTTTTGGCATTGCCTATCAGATCCGCTGGTGATTGTGCCCTATTCCATCTGGTCAGCCCGTCCAGCATCTTTTCTCTCCGTCTGCTTCAACCCCTTTTCTCTCCAATCCGTTTTGCCCTCTATCTTTCCTGTTGTTACTGTTTGTTCTAATTTGCTTTGCCTCATAATGAGTAAAAAAATTTAGATTGTCTCTTTCTATAGTTAGACATAATTTTTCTTTTCTGGCCTACTTCTTTCAGATTTTTTTCGCTACATCTCTACTACAGACTACTACCTTTAAATTTTAAATAATATTGTTGATCTGGGACCTAATTATATTTTATCTATTTCAGAAGCTCAAGAAAATTATTGCCTCCTACAGTTAGCCTTGAAAATAGAGAAAGGGAAAAAAGACAAATCTCTCTAATTTGTTGGGATTAAAAAGTAGAGTTCAGGTACATATATTGTATACTTAATCATCAATGTTCTCATTTAAACCTAGTATTCTTAAATTAAATCCAGGTCGTAATATTTAGTAATGATGTGAAAAAAATGTTACCTTTTTATTAGTAAAGCATTTTAATAGGGATAAACTTTCGAAGATGTTGAGATCTTATCTTAATATTTAGTTTCTGTTCAGCGTATGGGCGCATGTTCACAAAAAACAAAGTAGAAATTATATTTTTACATTGGATAGTAATATTTTTTTTGCATATAATAAGCTATTTAATCAGATATATATATTATATATATATATATATATATTTACAAATTGAATTGTGAAAAGTATTAAATTACACTAAATATTAAAATTAAAGTAAAAAAGTGTTTATTTTTCTTATTATCAGGTTAGACACCTAAAGATATAAGGGGTATGAGGCATCCATAAATGACGTTGGCATGACTTGTCACACTTTGTCACAAATACTTAGATCTCTCCTCCAATACGACTTCACAAGGCTTTGACCTTCTACACCCCAATATCTCAACACACGTAAAGTAGGGCTGCGGAAAGTATCGATTAATTTCTCGATTAATCGGTAAACGATTTTATCGATTAAAATTACTTTGATCGATAAAAAAGCGATTAAAATTGAAGAAACTAGCAACTATAACTGTAACTATATTCTATAACTCATGAAGATTTTAACATTAGGATCAGGCTAACGGATAAAACCTTATCTGACTGTTCCTTAGTCTTTATCTATTGAATATAGTTAAGTGGCAAAAAAATACCAGTACCAATATATTTTTATCTTATATTCAGCTCTTTAAAAATTGAGATTCCAGATATTATGGCATGTATTTTTTCATAAGATTCGCTGAGACTGTAAATTAATGTAAAGAAATGTACACTGTGTAGCTATTAACTGCTTGGGTTGGTTTACAAAGATGGAGCATGAGTGTTGCCTCAAATGGTTTCACTATTACTTGAAATGTAGTGGCCATGAGAAACATTGGAGGCCAAAGATATAAATGTTTTTTTTACTTTTATTGTGATTGCTGGCTGCAAGCTTTATTAAAGTAAAGCCATTTAACCTTTAATTTAATTTTTCCATTAAGAAATACATATTTTATATTATTAATATTATTGCTACTTTACTCATTCTTATACTTATAACATTGAGTATAGCATACCAAGATATTTAGAATGTAAATTATACACTTTTAAGCAAAAATCTGGGAGAATATTTTTATTAGATACATTTTGTATATTAGCAGTTCTTAAAAGCTGTATTTTTTAAAAATTATGACCCAGAAATAAAAATCTTGTATCTATTGTCTTTAAACATTATTCATTTTTAAATATTAGTGTTAAGAAAGTTAATATCATATGTGTACACAGTGACAATGTAACTAGTGTAATTTTAGATATATGTACATTTTTTAATCAAGTTAATAAACTTTAATAATTTTCTTCAAATGTTATGCATATTTGTGTATAAAATCTTTCACCATCTTGTTTAAATATTAATATCATTTTTTTCACTGGCAAGATTATTTACCAATATTATTATAGATATTAGTATAACAAATTCACCAGAAACAAAGAACAGGTTGTCCATATGGTTACATTGGTGATGGTTCTATTAAGTAACTTGTTACCAGGGTTGTAAGGTTTTATTCAAGTTCTGTAAAAGTGACATTTGAAAAGTGGGACATTTTCATTATATTTATAATTTATATAGTTTCTAAGCTTTCATTTCCCTGAAACTTGGCATATTCACTTATTTGAATAGAGAAACCACTTTACAGCTCATTTGAAAACTGAAAAAAATTCACTTAAAATGTCTAATAAAACTGCCCAAGTGCCAGGATGATTGGACTTTGTGTTGTAGAATATAAGATATAATCATACCTGATGCTGATAGATTACATTTTTATTAATTATTTAAAAATTATGCTTATTCGTTTAGTTTTGTTGTATATAATTGTTACAAATGTAAAGAATTTACATTCTTTGAAATGTATTCCCAGGCAAGGAGTTGTATGTAAAATATGGGCTTGAATGATGTAGAACTAGGCATTGCATCAATATCTAATATAAATTACAGCTCAATGTTTATATCATGATTTGTTTCTTAGTTTCAGGGCGAAACTTCTAGTGAGATTTATAAATAATGATTACCAGTCGTATATGTGCTGTGTTATATCTACTTTAGGCCAAAGGATAAATCCTTAATTATCAATATTTTCATCTGCCCTACAGGTAACAAAAATGTGCATATTTTAACACACAAAAAGACCATACATAATAAATTTGATTTTAATTTTCCAGATGTCTTCAGAGCTTCAAATGTTGCAGTTTTCAAGTAAGTTGGATCCATTCTTGATTCAAACAATTCCAAAACTTGAGGCTCTTGTTGAACATTTAGAGGACATCACAAATCAAACATTACAAATTCAGCAATGGATGGGAAAGAAAGTTATTACTGTTAATATCCTAAACTACATATCAAATGGACGATTTGATTTACTACCTGCTCACCAAGAAACTCCAAGACAGTTAGAAAGACACCAAATAAATACCATGAAGGAAGCTCTTACACTATGTCAATGTGCATCTATTTTCAACAAAAAACTTCTTGTTGTGGTCAATAAGGAGCTGCAACTTAAAAAGTCACTTGAAGTAAGTTTTTCAGAATTTATTTAAAATGATGGTATTTATTACCACAAGCATAGCTGTGTTTTACTACAACTACAATGGTATGAATAATGAAATTACAATTTTAGTTGAATGTTTTTTTTTAGTCTTGTCTTTTCCTTAAACGTATAGGGTTTTCGTCAAAGTTAAAAATGTCTCTTTATAGTTTTTGAATAATAAAATTGGTCATGCAAAACGTCATTAACTAAAGTGTCATTATTCAAATATTTAAGTAGAACTTTTATTAAGTTGCGTGTTTTTGATGTGATGTCTAAACTAATGTATTATACATTCCCTCTCGTCACAAATGTGGCAATTCCCTGTCTGGGGCGAGACATCATTTATGGATGACCTTTAAAAAGGGTGACAACTTAGAGGCCGCCCCAGGAGGCAAAAGTCCTAGCTACGCCACTGTATGCAATTTAGCTTTAAAATAATCCATCAAGTTTTGAGAACGAATGTAGAGAAATGAATGAATTTCTGGAGGAATTGCTAAAGTAAACTACTAGTAAACTTACTACTGTAAATTAGCAATTATGTAATGAGCAAGAAGAGCATTTCGCTTTAGGATTAGTCATTTTACCGACATTTGGTCAATTATGTTTTTATTCATTACATGTTAAAATAGAAACAAATGAAAAGCTTCAAGAAATTTGAATCCTGCTAACGGGCTATTTAAATAAATTTATAGATTTAATTTACCTCAATCCCAGTGGCGGATTTAGCTTTGTCTATGGGGGGGGGGTGGAGAATTTTAGGGGGCGCCGCCAAATTTTACTAATGACCCATCATTCCGCTAACACTAGTTACTAATTTAGTAAATTTTCCAAACCATCAGACAAGTCATGCAGAATTAACAATATAAACAGATATGTTTTCAAAATGGTAAACTAAATTTATTTCAATCGTATATTTTTTTTATCTAAGAAAGAAACTTAATTTATACGAATTTATAGAGAGCCCTGGGCTCTAATTAAATTCCTATCTACGTTATTTCATTGAAGCAAAATAATTTATTGTTGATTCAAAATCAACTTTCTCCTCTAGATCACGTTCATTTGAAATTAATAACAATCCAGATTTCTTCCAACATCGATCAATTGCTTTACAAATGCAATGTCAATGCTCTTGCACTGCAATATAGTTTTATAACACGAAGATATTATCCAACAACTTTTTTACAAATAGCATCAGAAAAAGAGTTCATCAGTGATGTATTTTTTTAACCCCTAATATTTGTTTCTATAATTTTTAGGACTGTTCCAGTACACTTGACAGAGAGATCAAGAAATTAACAGAACTCCTTGCAAGTCTTGATGAGTTCTCAGTTTTAATTGGTAAAATTTTGGCATTCTATTTTGGTGAAGATTTGGGATATGTGGTGGATGGATTGCATACTGCTGATGAATTAAACAAGGCAATGAGACAATTAAGTGAACTAAAGACAAGTTTGAAACATAATGAACTTCATGATCTGTTTCCCAAATACAATTTAGATTTCATAACCAATGAAACCAGTATTCTCTGTGCTACTGTTGGCATTGATGATAGTTATGGAGAATGTATCTTTAAGATGGATGAAGACCTGAGAATGCATCAGACAGTCCTTTACTATCTTGAAAGGTTTCTTGGCCATAAAGCCTGTGAACTTGATGATAGGGAAGAAAATATTGGTCCTGGAAGAGAAGCCCTAATGAAAAACTTGCATTGTCTTGGTTTTACCACTGAATGCTGCAAAACAATTGTTAGCAATATTCAAGATGACTTTATTGATTTACAATCTCCACTATACTGGGCTTCGAGATATTTAGAGTATGCCTTCCAACATCACCCTCTGTTAACAGATTGCTCCAGATCTAGGTACATCTACCAAGCTGACAAAACAGACACATGGTTTCATGAAGAAATCCAGAGAATAGGCGATGAAGATGAACCTCCAATTGCTGTCAAGATGATAAATATTTCAAATATTTCAGGTGAAAATGAGTTAAAAATGTTGCTCAAAGAACAGGAGGACATTGAGGCCTGTAGGCTATTTTACCATGGTACCACTCATGAAGGTGCCAAGTCTATTATTGATGGTGGGATCACAATTACGCTAGGTAGCAAATGCCAAGATTTTTCTAATGGGGATGGATTCTATGTATCAGAAAAGTTTGACAATGCCAAAAAATGGAGCCAAGCTGCTCATGGTAAACATCAAGCAGTCATTGTCTTCAGAATAAAACAACAACTGTTGGATGCTGCAAATGGCTTAGATTTGATGTCATCAAAAGAAAGATGGAAAGAAATTATTACTCTTTGTCGAAGTGGTTATGATGATTCAGCCCTTAAAAAAAAGCTTTTGAATAGTGTTGACTATATATGTGGTCCTATCTGCAAAAATCCTTTGCAAATTATAAAACTATCTAAAGTAGAAGTAGAAGGTTGCAGTGACGATCAAGATATTACTGTTTGTATAAGGGATGAAGATTTTGCTGAAAAATTTGGGCCTCTATCCAACATTTTATGTGTCATTTTCTATTAATAATTTGTACAATCAAATGTACACATATACAATCTGACCTCGCCAAGTCAAACTTCCCTAAGTCGAAAACAACCCTACATCGAATTAATTTTAGGTTCCGGCCATAGTCTGCGCCTATTACTATTACGGCATTTTCCCAAATCCAAAAACTCAGTAAGTCTAATTCTTTATTGGATCCCTTAGAGTTCAACTTAGAGAGGTCTGACTGAATAAGTACAGCTTATCCAGTCTAAAACTAAAACCAACACAGACCTAATTGATTGAAGGCATTTAGATATGAAAACTTAGGCCATCAATTTTTAGTTTTATTTGATTTCTATTCACCTGCTGTTTTATCAGAATGTGTCTGTTTAGGTGAACCAAGCCTTCAATATCTTTAGGCAGTAACAACTTACTGTAAGAATTGAAGCACAATTGTCACAGATTGTCAGTGAATACATTTAACTTGTAGTAAAAATATCATCAATTTTACTAAATGTCTTTTTATTATGCTTATTTTAATTTACAAATATTCTTTATTTGCTCTTCACTATTTTATTACAATTACTATTATTCTCTAGAATTAAAAAGAAAATTTTAAACTCAATTTCTAATTTAAATTTCCTAAATTCACTTAACACCATGACAAATATTTAAAACAGTTACAGTTCTGTAAAATGCACAGTGGCAGTCTTTGATCACTACAGTATTATATTAATGGAAGTTCAGAAATTAATTCACTGTTCACATTCACAGTCATTTTAAAAAACAATTTTTAAACAGCTTTTGACTGCCGAAGAGCATTTCTTTTAGTTCAGTTTCTTGAATATTGGCATGGGATGGGCATAAAATTATTTTATAGTTGAAATTATTTTGTAATAATAGATATTAATGCATTCATTGGCCAATAATCTTAAAGTTAAAGTGATGTTGGTAATTTTATATTTTCATATATAAATACAATCTTGTTTGATTCATGTAGATTTAGGCTACCTACTTATAGTATATTAGGTAAAGTAGATATTCCTCTTCTTGGATTTTAATGAGTTTCAAACTGTATTTATTTTATCAGAATTATCTTAAAATTAAAAGTTAAATTCATTTCCACATTTAGACTTGTTTCATGTTTTGTTATTTTTCCATGTAACATTTACTTTTGGGAGATTTAGGATTTTCATTAAGAAATGGTGCTAAAATAACTTACTAATTACTTATTGTGACTTATCCTGGGTTCCTTGCCCAAATTTCATCTAGCATTATTTGAGACATCAGTCAAGTGTGAAATATTTAAGTACCAGTGCTTTTGGCGGCTCCCAAAGGAGTTTCCAAATTTTTTGTTTACATTACATTAAATATTACCGACCACAATGTATGCAGGGCCCACAAAGAGGCCAAACCCACCCCCACCCCGGCCCTTAAATTTCTACCTATGCCACTGAAGTGATGTCTTGAAATAAAGAAACTAGATTTATCATTGTACACGTTTTGATTATGAGTGTGATAGACCAGTGGCGTCGCTAGGGGGGGGCGGGCCGCCCCGGGTGACACAAAAGTCTAAAATTTTACTTTGGTGATTATATGTCAGAAAAAAAGAAGACGCATGTTCTTCATCTAGAAATAAATACAATGAAAATAAGTTAAAAGAGAAAAAATTTAATTAAAAAATATCAGTTAACTTGCAATAATAAAACAGTCCCAAAACACAAACTAAATAAAACTAATGAAAAAAAGGAAACAGCAGCACCAGAGAGATTTTCAAAAACGCCGGATATAAAGGAAGCGGTGTGTTCTGTTTTTAAACATAACAAGCAAACTGAGCTTTGAACTATTTACATCATGGACGAATCCCACCACCACAGAGGGTTGGAGGCATAATATGATTTTTCTAACCTTTTTTTTTAAACAAAAAACAAAACCGTTTTCTTTGTTACTTTTAGGGGAAAATTATGAATTTAATGTCTTTAATAGTTTGTTTTTAAAAATATTTTTTTAAAGGTGTGCAAGCATAGATAGCATGTTTATATATAGGTAGTCTGGTTCGTAGGTCCCATCCCCATCAATGTTTTCTTTAAGCTTTTTGGTTACCGCGCAGAAAATTTCAAGAGGTAAAAAATTAGAATTTCTGTGCCTTTGTCAGAAAAGTTAGTAGTGACTTTATTTCTTATTCTACCTGGAACTCAGTCACAACCTTTGTAAAAATTCAATTAAGAAAACAGGTATAAATGTCCAGAATGTATCTCTCTCATTTCTCATACACTACAAACATCAGTTACAACATCATTCAATTCATTCGTCTAATGATAATACTAATACAAGAAAAATAATCAAACACTCCTTTTAAAATAATACAAATATTTGACTTTGGTAATAAGTGCCTTGGAGCAGAACAAGGATTTTGATATCACTCGCCGACAACTTACAAAAAAGACTTTGATGTCACGAACAAACCGGTGTGATATTTAAAACCAAAACAATGGGAGTTGTATTGGGGGTGACAGTGTGGTGAAAGCAGGATTTTAAAATAACAACGCAGTTTGCCCTGGACACCTAGAGCAGGATTTTTTTAGACGACACTTAGGCAGATGGCTTTCACGCCACTTTGCTTTACAAGCACTGTAGAGAAATGACATACAAGCACTGACTGAAGACTGTGAGAGTTAATATTTGAGCTGTAAGCGTTAGTCGACATGTGAAATTTGAATTTTGAACAAACAAAACTGTGTGCCCTAGTTTATAAATAAATACAAAGTATTCTTAAAAGCTATGAAGACATTGTGGTGAAATTTAAGGATCACTATTTTCGTAATTTAAGATTAGTGCTCGAAGAAAAAAAAAATGTGGGTTGATTCAGACTTTCGACGAGGTGATACAGTTTGTCATGACTGAGGGATGATTCAGCGACATTGCTATCCTGTTTGATATTTGTGCTGTATTTCTTGCATCGAGCGCTCATTGCGAACGTGGATTAGCCTAATGAATTATTATAGAAACGTATAATCTAAAAATATGTTGTAAGAGTTACATTTAGCGTTGCTTATGAGGTTTAAATCTTGTCAGAATGATGCACATCAGATCAACCTTGACAAAGTCTATAAAATATGGATTTTGTTGACAGACACCAGTGTGTCCCAGAATAGAATAGCGGCATATGGGTATGTTGGCATTTGGTTACTTAATGCAAACACGTTTTTTTACAAACCTTAGAGAAACATTGATCCCAGCTGAGTTGTTTTGTGCTTACAAACGCGGGTTCATTAATATTGTTAGACCTACGCGTTTTTCCGTAATTTTAAAAAAAAAAATGTTTTTCATGGGGTAAGGAATTGTTTTTTTATAACTATATTTTAAATACTTTGTATGTCATTAACTGCTTTTATGTTTCGGGTGCGTGGTGGAAAGAATACGCTTTGTAGTGTTGTAGGGCGAGGAAGATGCTTAGGAGTTTGTCTGGATATTTACGCTAATTTGGTTATTTACACATCTCTCTCTCTCTTTCTCTCTGCTTTTTTATTTTATTTATTTTAAAAAAACTTTTTTTCACGTGATAATGAATTGTTTTCCCATTTAAACGTAATTCACGTCTTTGCTGTGAGTTTGGCATTGGACCAGACTCTTTTGTACAGTCTAGCTATAACAGTTGCTGCCTTCGCTATTCTTCCACTTATCTCATCTTCCAGTGAGAAGGCGCTCGAGATGTTTGATCCCAGATATGTAAAACTTTCAACAACAGCCACGTTGAAGTCGTATATGGTGATATTTGGGAGGGAGGCAGCATTATGTGCCATAGTGTTGGTTTTCTTTATAATTTAGGCTAATGGTCAGGCCAAACTCTTTGCAGGCAGCGGAGAAGCTGGATACAAGGTTCTATAGTCCGTCTGCTGTGTGAGATATTATTTTGCTGTTCACTGTTACTAACCAATAAAAATTATTTCTTAACATTAATGCCACTTGTGCTGCATGGTATTGCTGATGGATTTTAGTCTGCATGGTTGATACGTGGTGAGGTTAAGCTTCATGCACCCGTGGAACGTGATCGCTGGTTGGTCTTTTAATGTTCTTTAGATGTGAGAAAGACTGCTCGTATGCATACGTAGAGCCAAACATGTCAGTACATTGATACTCACTTGTTTTAGTGTGTCGTATATGACGGGAAGCATGTTCTATAGTTTATACAATCAGCTGGTCTGCGTGTTGAAGTTTTTTTAATTTCTGCCCACTTGTGTTGGCTCGCCAACTCTACTTGCTTTCATGCAAGTCTTTCCACATCTTCATTCAGTGACATAAACATATTCACCCACGTGTTAAGCCTTCAGTCAGAAGCTTGGAGCTCAAAACATGAAGCTTGGAGCTCAAAACGTCTGGCGGGGATTCAACCTAGGTCAGTGCTGTCAACTGCCAACTTTAGTGGATGGTTGATGGACTTAAAGAGACGGATGAGATCACGAAATTCTCAAATTGCGCTTTAAATGACAGCTGGAGATCAGCCGTGAAGCATGCTAGCTGCTGAATATCAAGATGTTGAGCAGACTCTCTCGATGTGCATGTTTCTTTGAACTCGCCCAGTTTTTTCAATTTGTAGTATCTGTTCTGTCTCAATGTCCCCGATGAAACAATTCTAGCTAGTTTTCAAATGCAAACACTGCTTGCTGCAGGGATAGGATTGTATTTCCAGCGCCTTATATGTTCATATTTAGCCGATTTAGATTATTTATTTATATTTAATAAATATGTAGCTCAAAGACGCCTGAAGAAAAAATAATTTGTAATGAAACATTTGTGTGCGAGCCATGGTTTCCCGACGCCTGGTTTATGAGATATGAACGAATATGATTGTTTAAGTAATATTTAATATAAGTTTTAGTTGTTTGTTGAATTTGTTTATTTAGATATAAATACGGGTAGTTTTTAATAAATTGTGTAATTTCTTTATTTCGATGTTTTTTTGTTTTTTTTACTTTTCTATTACATTTGGGGCTGCCTAATTCACTTCGCCTGTGGCCTCCAATTACCTAAAACCGGCCCCGCCCTCTATACCAGGGGTCCCCAAACTTTTCAGCCGGAGGGCCGCATTAACTGTCAAAGTCAAACAGCAGTTTGGGGGGCCTACTACACACTAGAGGTCTAAATAGGAAGAATAAAAGCATCAATGTTTTTAATTCTATATTTCATATTATTATATTTTAGGGCTGTTATCGGGTTAATTTAAATTTAATCGTTCACTTTTGAAAAATTACCGAATAATTAATCGATAATTTTTATAAAAGATAAAATAAGATGTATGACGTCATTTAGCAGACATTTTTTTTATTTACATATAAGTAGTTCCATAAAATGTCAATGAATTTAAATTTTGTTATTGTTAATTAAGTAAAAACTTTTTTTAATACCATTTTCATTATAAAACAGCTTATTTTAAAGTTAACGTTTAATTTAATATTTTTTTCAATGGAGAAGTTCATAAATAAAGCCATAACCAGATGAACAAATATAACCAAAAATATAATAAATGGGAATAAGAAGAGCTTGCAAAAATTGACAATTGCACTTAAGACTTAAGGTAAGCTTTTTGTTGTACATAAACGAAACAAAAAATATAGATTTTAAAGGTTTAACTGTAGCAGCGGCATTGATAAGTAGTATTTCAAAATGATGAACGACTCCTTTTTTTTTATTTAAACAAAATCGAAAAAAGGATTAATAAATGAAGTATGTGACTATCACAACAGCTTGTAGAGATTTAATTATAGTCACTGGCACAATGTATCAGAATAATCATCCTGACCTTGTCTCGAATGACAATAGGTAAGTTATTTTTTTCAATTTAGGAAAGACTTAGCTTCTCATTCTTAAAGTATTTTGATTTTTGTAAATCTAATACACTAATTATAGATTAACAATATCATTGAAACATTTGAAATGACATAGTAATGCTTAAGTTATTAGTAGGTCAGATTTAAAAAATTAAAATTTATCATTACTCAAAATATCTCAGTGGGCCCTAAGTGAAGTTCTCAGAACTGTTGTTTTTAAAAACAGCCATTCATACATAGTCTTTTGAGGGAAACTCTCTCACTGCGACTGAATTTGGTTACATACAAAATCAATTGGAACTCAATCAAGGAAAAACTATTAACAATGATGATTTAAAAAATAAAACATTCACAGCAATCAAATAAATAATGAATATTTATTTAATCAATATCAATCAAAAGATGACTAATCACAAGCTAAAAATAATATCACAAGGTCACAAAAAATATCTCAGTCAAATTATATAAATAAGCATATAAAATATTTTTAATACAAGAAATTTTGAAATTTCAAAAACACAACCAATTATTTTGAGGTACAAAAATTAATGGTATGGGGGGTGGCAACAATGCTTCTTGCATTCACTAGCTTTGTTCCTTCACAGAATAACATATGACTCGTAGTGTACTGGTTATCACGTCATGCGAAAGTCCTGGGCTCAAATCACAGATGGAACATTTTAAAAACTAAATTTAATGTTCTTTTCCCGATTTTTTGCAAACATGACTAACCATAGAGTCGGAAAATCAGTTTATGGTTGGCAACGGATGGAAGTAATTCTTAGTAAAGGGTGGGGGCAGGTAGCGACAACCGCTGTTTACATGTCTCCACGTTCTCTTGCTTTTTTTCCCATTACTTGGTGCTCATGTTTGGTGTCCGTTCTCTTACCCCCACCCACTTTGCATAATTTATGATGAGCAAGTCTGCGGCGTATGCTACGATGTGGGTCATCTTGTTTTCAAATATTTTCAGGCAGTTTTGTTAGGGCTTTTGTTACCTCTGCTCCTCATTGATTTAGCAGGGATGTTAACAACTCCAAGCCAATTACCCCCTTTTTAAGTTCTGTATAGCTTTTTCAAACTTCACTCAACAGCACTCGAGATCTCTCTGTTCTGTTGGTCCTTGAAGTATGCTGGTATTTGGATTGATTTTAATTTTACAATTGTACAGGTCGGTGCAATATTCTGTCCACCTTCTTGATACCGCTATGTTATCAGTAAGGAGATGGCCTTTACAGTCTTCAAATACCAAAGCTGTCACCAGGTGTGTTTTGTAAGATACCTTGATGTCTCATATATGCTTTCTTAGTCTTACTGGCAGCTATGTGATCTTCCACTGTGCGATAGTGGTTATCTGTCCATTCCTCTTTAGCCTACCATCTCCTTCATGATCTTTGTATTAATCAGCCTGTATTTATCTGCTGTAAACTGATAAGAATTTTTGTTTTTCCTAAACATTCTTCTTTTATTACATAAATCAAGAATCTTGGTGACCCAAAGCTGTTTCTTTCTTCATTGTTTACCTATGATTCTTAAAAATTTCTTAATAAGTTGTTACCCAAGACTTCCACAACATGGTTGAATGTGGCCAATGCTGCAAACTTGCCCCCAAACTTGGCCTGGAATATCTCTGCAATTTCTGTTAGCTTGTCCAGATCACAGCAAATGCGCAGATTTGTTTTACCTCTATTTAACACCACTTTCAGCCGAAGTCTAGTTAGGACAAGGTTACGGTCACCAGGGAAGGACCTTGTTTGTGCTTTATTGATACTAGATTTTAAACGCCTTGACAGAATAATGTAATCAATTTGATTCTTGATTAAGCTTCCAGGTGATTGCCAGGTGATGGTTCTTGATTGATTGTGTGGATTCAGTGTATTAGCGAGGATCAAGCAAAGGCTTTATGTGAATTAAATCTCATTCCTCTGTCGTTTGTTTAACAACAAGCAATTTATACAGCTATTCATTAAGAAAAGTAGAAGTTATAGTGTTAAATGTGAAGAAATTTAATTTTAATAAATGTTAAATTTAGAGAACATTTCTAGAAACATGCAAATTTATATTTTTCTAAGGGGAGTTTACTAAATTTAGAGCCCAGAGAAACGAAGCCCAAGTTTTGAGCTAACTGAGATATTTTTCAGTAACAAAAAAGAAATAATACAAGCATTTAAAAAGTATGACACATAATTTCAGACAAATATTCCTTGTAACTTTTTCTGTTTGAAGACCTTAGATTTTGATTTCAGTAGATTTTACAGGTTTTGAAGGCCATTGACAGCCTGTATAAAAGTAAAAGAAAACAGTCAAAATAAAATTTCAGAATATTTTGTTGCCTGTATGTAAATAGATATGTAAAAGGTCTTTATAAACAGTGGAGCTATTAATGGTTTTGATAGAGAATCATATGTGGTGATGGGTGAGAGCATATCCATGGAGGGAGGAAAGATCTTGGAGATATCACATGTGTGGGAAATAGGCATGTCAACAGGTACCTGGGACCAGGATACCCGTTGCCCTGTGATTACCTGGGTAGTAAAAATCCGTGCGGGTACCCGTGAAAATGTAGCTTAAATATCTATATTAACAGAGGCCTAAATTTGGCTTTTTATTATTTTTCAAATTATTTTTTTAAAACATTGTGTTTCGCGAAACAATTTATCAAATGAAAATATTTGTTTGTAATATGTGCTGTGAGGTACATCTAAGGAGAAATATCTGTCAACGGGAAATGTATTTTGATATCTTTTTTCTCTCAACGTGAAACAGAAATCGCAAACACAAAAAGGTTTTGGCGCTTTAAAAGAATCATATAAGGAAAATAAAAGTCCTCTGCCAACAATAATGATGTACTGCTTAGAGATCAAAGCGGCCGTTTGTTAATTTTAAAAAATCCCTTTTTTGACATTAAATTTCTTTTGAAATACTAGCTAATGTTGTTTATCTACCCCCTCTCCTCCCTTCACTCATATAACCAACACCCCTTGCATTCGCTTGTGTTCATTAACACGTGTTGACCTAGAAAAATGATATTATTAATGCGTACAAGGTTGTCAGTTTTTAAAGTTTTAGTTACTA
Organism: Radix auricularia; assembly: GCA_002072015.1. Taxonomy (NCBI): domain Eukaryota; kingdom Metazoa; phylum Mollusca; class Gastropoda; family Lymnaeidae; genus Radix; species Radix auricularia. Next base: position 394,048 of record MUZC01000625.1, on the reverse strand, counting down.
ACAGTTTCAAATGGGAAAGTCGTCGGCCGTGAGGAGGGACTGCATAGAGATAAATGAGGCCGTGTTTGGTTTTGTTAATAAAAACATCCCTGCTTTGACATTAAAGGTACTTTGAAATACGCCGACATAGGATTTCAAATTGTAGACATTGTTTATCTACCCCTCGCCTCCTCCATTCGTTTGTGTTTTGCGAGTTCGTTACCACGTGTGCCTTGTCCAAATTGTTTTAAAAATAACACACCCAAATTAGTCTTTTTTTTGTCAATAAATTAGTTGCTAACAGTAACAGTCTTAGATGGGTAAGAGGCATTCCATAAATGACGTTTTGCACCTAGGGGAGGAGGCGGTCACACATTTGTGACGAAAGGGGTGTGTGTGTGTGCTTTAGAGATGTGACGTCACATCAAAACCTGAAACTTAAAATGAAAGTTCCACTTAAAAACTTGAATGCTTACAATTTATTTAATGACGTTTTATGGATATACGTGTGTATTGATTTTAGAGTTCAACTTTACATTAAAAACAAACTTTAGTGACAATAAAGTTATTTGACACATGCTCATTTTCAAAAAAGAAGTACATCTTTTATTGTTGGCTGCAAATCTTTGTGACATGTAAGAGGGGGTTCTAAGACTTTGTTACAATTGAGGGGGTGGGTGTTATAAATTGGCCAAAATCAGGCGACGTCACTTATAGACGTCGGCCATGTGGCTGTGTGAAATGAGGTGCATGGAAGGTGGCTAGGTAGCATTGTATAGCGGTCATGACGGGGAAAATTATGCGATGTTTCAAATGGGTAACCCGGGCAGCATTTTTCAACAAAATTGACAGTGGGAAAATACGCTTAAAAGCCCACATGTGTATGAGTATAAGATACCCTATGTGGAGGTGGATAAGATACCCTATGTGGAGGTGGATAAGATACCCTATGTGGAGGTGGATGAGATATCAGATCAGAGGTGGAGGTTGGATGAGATATCAGAGGTGGAGGTGGATGAGATATCAGAGGTGGAGGTGGATGAGATATCAGAGGTGGAGGCAGTGGCGTAGCTAGGGTCATGTGCGCCCGGGGGCAAGACACAAATTCTGCGCCCCTTGACGGACCGAAAAATTCTGGGGGCTCATTGAGCCCCCAAGAAAAATTTGAAATTTTACAGTTTATAAGGTTCATTTTTTGAAGCAAATGATATTTTAATGAAATACAATACAGACTAATAATTCTCTATACGATTATAAACAATTTATTTGAAAAAAAAATACTCTACTAATTATTCATGACTCGAATAGACATAATCTAAAATAAATTGATCTTCCTTGATTTGAATGTCGTCAATCTCGCTGTTAAAATTGATATTCTCAAGTGTTCTCTTTGGATCCTAAGGAGTGCAAGATCATCCAGACGATCTTGATCCATTGAAGCACGTAATTAAGACAAAATAAGGTTTACTTTGCTGAAGGACCGCTCACAGCTTTTAGTTGAAACAGCAATTTTTAGAAGTATTTGAAGTGAAATGCGCAGATTCGGAAATAAGTCATCTCCATATGAAACAATAAAATCTAGAAGATCCAAAGTAGTTTCCGGTAGAACTTCAGTCCGGGTACTGAGCATCATTTTTTAGTCTTTGATTTCTGTACACAATTCGTAGAAATTAGCAAAATCTAAGCAATTATAATGAAGCGTATCGACTTTTGTTTCAGCAAGAAGAGATTTGACGTCTAGTAACTAGTAAAAATCCAAATTTGTTGTTTAGGTTGTTTAAGACGTAAAATCCGTATTGATATCTCCTGTTGGGGTTTATCAATTTCGCTGTTCATAGCAGGTGCAATTTCTTCTTATGGAGAAAGTTCTGCATCTCTTTTTAATTCTCGAAGGCATCCTCCGATGTCGTATAATCTTCTGTCAAACTCGATTCTCCAAGTTGTGCAACTTCTTTCCCATTGTCTACCGCAACATGGCTCAAACTAACATGAATGTTGACAATTTCTTGCTCAAGCGATTCAAGATCAGATTAAGCTTCCTTGAAACTCACAGTAGGATTCTGGAACCGTTTCTGGACACTATCAATTTTATCAAGTATGATGTTCCAGAAATGTTTAAAATCTAGGAAGTTAAAGTTTTATATACCTACCAGCAAAGCTTCTGCATCACTTCTGGTGTCAGGCGTCATATTTGTATGTTCTGATAATTTTTCCAACAGCCCTGCCATGTCATCTAGTCCTTCATAAATTGCTATAACAGCTTCTGATCGTGCAATCCAACGTGTTTCAGACTCCCTCTTCATTGTGATTGGCACAACTCTTTTTTAATTTTTTCCCAACGAGTTGTTGAAAGGGAGAAAACATAAATGTATACTTTTAACTGTTCCAAAAACGTGATAACAACTGGATCATGTTTAGTTAAGTGTACTCTTGCTAAATTTTAAGCTGTGGTTGCCACAGTTGATGAACAATG